>CM056050.1:386935067-387191633 GCA_029574335.1 Rana kukunoris | reverse complement strand
TACCACCGCCGCGGCCCCAACACCTTACAGCGTTGGAAAAGGACAACTGCAGACAGCGCAGCGCACAAGAACAACAGTGACTGACCTGAGGACTTATTCCATCCAAAGAAATCTATACATGCTTGTTTTTACTCTACTAAACATGAGTTGCCTGTATGTATTAAACCGATTAAATCATCTAAACATCTACTCTTAGAGGCGCCTCTCCCCTTGTTTTCCCTTTTACAGCATTTGGAACACGGTTTCTGTTCTTCCATATGGCAGCCCTGAGCATGTATGCGTGACCTCTATAACTAACAATTCTTCACCATCCTCGGACTCTTTTATCCACATACCCCTGAGCCTTGGACTTTTTTATTTAAACTTTATTTTTAACTTATCCACTTATACTGTACAAAAACCTCTTGTACATTATTATTTATCATTATCAATTTTTTATGATCTATACTGCTGAGGTACCTGTGTGTTTTTCACTCCTTGCGCATATTTTACTTGTGTATCAGGTGTTTATCATGGAGATTGTAAGGCTACATGGAATTCCAAACAACATGGGGCTGATTTACCAAGCCTGTGCGCCATGACTCATGGTGCACAGCAGGAGTAAAATGTTTTTGACATTTACAAAGAAAACACGCTGCCAGTGCAGCGTGTTTCCTCATTTACTAAACTGCCTAATGCGCCCAGGAGAGGGCGCACAGCACGCCAGTACAGAGCTGGCGTGCGGCATTTAGTTATGTAAACATCGGGGATTCGGGCTGGGAGTTTATTAGGGGAGGGAGGGGGGGTGATGCAGGGGAAGTGTAGTGACATGTGTTTAAACGTGTGTGGCGGGCCGAATTGAAAGCGAAAGTGACTTTTGGGACCCAATCCCCGTGCGCTTGCCAAGTACGCCAGAACCTCGGAAGGTTCATTTGCATACTGGGCATGCGCAGAGGGAGAAATTGGGGCTTTGCGTGCGCCTCTTCAGTATGACGGGAAATTCTTGGTAAATACCAAGGGCGTAGCAGTGTTTGCACTGCGTGAAGCGACGCACGGGAAGCTCCGAGCTGTTCTCGGGCTGCGCTGACACTGAAGGGGAACTCCGCGCCAAATTTCAAATTTGAAAACCGGCGCGGCTTCCCCCCCAGGGGCACAATAGGTCTTCGGCTTGGTCCGGAACGTGAGGGGTTAACCCACGCCAAAATCGGCGTGGGGTTCCCCCCCAGATCCGTACCAAGCCCTCATCCCAAGCATGCAGTCTGGCCGGACAGGAATGGGGGTGGGGACGATGCGAGCGGCCCCCACCCTCCTGAGCCGTACCAGACCACATGCCTCGACATGGGGGGTGTGTGCTTTGAGGGAGGGGGCACTGCCCCCCCACCCCAAAGCATCTTGTCCCCATGTCGATAGGGACAAGAGCCTCTTCCCGACAACTGGCCATTGGTTGTCGGGGTATGCGGGCGGGAGCCAATCAGAATCTGAGAGCCACTTTAATAAGGCGGCCCCCAGATTCTGGCCCCCCACCCTATGTGAATGAGTATGGGGTACACGGTACCCCTACCTATTCATGGTGGGAAACGTGTTAACACAAATAAACCACACAAGAATAAAATAATTTATTAGCCAGCTCCGGGGATCTTCCGCCAACCCACCCCGGTCTTCGCCGCCGCTGTCTTCCGCCGCGGCCCCCTTCACCACGAAGCTCCGTGCTTGTTTGATGAGGGCAGCGGGCTTCGAAGTTTTCTCCGGGGGGAGGGTCGCACATCTCACCCTGGTTTTCTAGGCGTCTTCCGCGGGGCTTCGTAGTTTTCTGCGGGGGGGGGGCTCTCGATAGCCTCTTCTGCCTGGCTCTTCCGCGGGGGCAGGACTCTTCTCGTCGCTGTGTCGCCGTTCTGCCGCCGCCTTCACCACGAAGCTCCGTGCTTGTGGGGGTAGGGCAGCGGGCTTCGAAGTCTTCTTCGGCCAGTGAGTGAGGGTCGCACATCCACTCCGGACTTCTAGTCGTTTTCGCCGCCGCCCCTTCACCATGAAGCTTCCTGCTTATGGGGGAGGGCGGCGGGCTTCTCGTCGCTCTCTTCCGCCGCGGGGTGACACTCGCGGGCTTCTTCTTCCATTCGATGTTGACACGGCGAGGTCCGGCGCTGAAATGCCTTCTGAGCGGCGGACAGGGACTTATATTGGCATAGGGCATGGGCGTGGTTATGCCAACATGTGACCTTAACCCATGTGACAGTGAAGCGGAGGAGCCAGAGGTGGGACGACACCCCCGTTGTTCTCGCTGTTTTCGGCCGGCCCCCCGGATGTAAAGGAGCTTAATTTTGGGGTGGGGGCCCGGTCGAGCATGGCGGAGAGCATGGGTGGGTGTTCCCCCCCCCCGGCAGAAAACGGCTAGAAGACGAGGAGTAGTGGCAATTTTTTATTGAAAATTTACGACCAAAAATGTATACAGAAAAAACAAAAACAATTTAAACCAAAACGACCCTCTGCCCCAATACATTTTCTTTACATACAAATATTATCCCACCATGCTATACATATACCATCTATACATCACTAAAAATTAGCACCAATACCTGACCCCACTCACTTGCATTTTTATACTCTTTAGTCATTACCACTTCCCAAGTACCAAAGCACCCTCTACCACTAAACATTTTCTTTACGTACAAACACTATCCCACCATACTATACATATACAATCTGCACATCACTAAAATCGCACAAATACCTGCTCCAATAACTTGCAATATTATACTCTTTAATCATTTCCACTTCCCAAGTAACCCCAACCCTAAAAACATACATACTTCTATTATGCATAAACAAATAAAACAAAATCATAACCCTAACCTTCCAAAACTTTAAAATCTACGCAAACTACGCAATTGTACATACACATGGTTACCACATTATGCATTTTTTTTTTTATTTTTTTTATTTTTTTTTTAGTAAAAATTACTCATTTACTTCCATCAGCACAATCCCCTGCAAACCATACCCCCACCAGAATCACCACAGGATCCAAGGTGGAAAAACCTGTTCTGCAGGGCATATACCAGGGGGTGTGGGCACTACTTGTCGCCCCACTCCACCTTCTGGAGAGGAAACACCCGGACCAGGACCTGACCCAGAACTGGGGATCACCCCAGGACTGCTTTTACACCGCCCCTTTCCCACCGCCACCCAACATTGCTCATACACATGTGTTACCACATATTACTGCATTTTTTTTTTTTTTTTTAATAAAATTACTCATTTACTTCCATCAGCACAATCCCCTGCAACCATACCCCCACCAGAATCCTCCACAGGATCCAAGGTGGAAAACCTGTTCTGCAGGGCTATACCAGGGGGAGTCTGGGCACTACTTGTCGCCCCAACTCCACTTCTGGAGAGGAAACACCCGGACCAGGACCTGACCCCAGAAACTGGGGATCACCCCAGGACTGCTTTTACACCGCCCTTTCCCACCGCCACCAACATTGCTCATACACAGTTTCACATTACTGCATTTTTTTTTTTTAATAAAATTATCATTTACTTCCATCAGCACAATCCCCTGCAACCATAACCCCACCAGAATCCTCCACAGGATCCAAGGTGGGAAAACCTGTTCTGCAGGGCTATACCAGGGGGAGTCTGGGCACTACTTGTCGCCCCAACTCCACCTTCTGGAGAGGAAACACCCGGACCAGGACCTGACCCAGAAACTGGGGATCAACCCAGGACTGCTTTTACACGCCCCTTTCACCGCCACCCAACATTGCTCATACACATGTTACCACATTACTGCATTTTTTTTTTTTTTTTTTTTTTAATAAAATTACTCATTTACTTCCATCAGCACAATCCCTGCAACCATACCCCCACAGAATCCTCCACAGGATCCAAGGTGGAAAACCTGTTCTGCAGGGCTATACCAGGGGGAGTCTGGGCACTACTTGTCGCCCCAACTCCACCTTCTGGAGAGGAAAAACACCCGGACCAGGACCTGACCCAGAACTGGGGATCACCCCAGGACTGCTTTCACACTGCCCCTTTCCCACCGCCACCCAAAACATTGCTTTTACTCTCCTTACCTGGTGAGAAGGCAAGTCTACAACTGGCTGGGGATCTCTAGGAACCTTACCCCTTCTGCCCTTACGAACAGGTCTCGTACTAGGGGTATCAGAATCAGAGAAAACGACCCGCCTCTTGATTCCCCCCACCACCAGACACAGGGACAGAGGCCCAGACCAAGTAGGAATGGGCTGCGAATCCCGAGAAGGGGGATGCAACACCACCCTAGGCATCTTAGCCTTGCCACGAGATACCACAGATTGCACCAAAGGGGCCTTACCCCTCCCCCCAGATTTTAAAGGGGAAACTCTCGAGCCGCCCGACTTATGACCCAATCTTCCTGACGATGGCCCCGGACTCCCGGAACCATCACAAAAGACTGACCCTCAAGAGTCACTGCGCCAGCCAGCTGGAGCGGGGCAGGAGGCCCGGCCGACGAAACAACCGGAAGCACAGACTCCCTAGACCCCCAGGCCCCGCAGGGGGAGACATCCCCCAACAGGTGCCCGAAAGGCCGAGGGGCACTGGCTAAAAACGTGCCCCATAACACCCGCACAGATTGCATTGGGAAATTTATTGCACCCGCTGGCCAAGTGCCCAGCTTCATTACACTTTGTGCAAAAGGGTTCCCTACAGTCCTACTGAAATGCAAAGGACTGTTGCATCTAAAACAGAGCTTGGGTTGCCCTGGATAGAATGCAAGGATCCTATCCCTCCCAATATAACCTGACGCAGGCACATGTGTCACTGATAACCCGATGCGTCTAAGCTTACTGAGACAGACCAGGCACCAGTCCAGATCCCCTTGGCATCCAAAACTTTCCCTGGCGGGGCCATCACCTGGCGTACCGCCCCAACCATGTTGTGATATCTTCTGGGGGAATAGATTCATTTCTAACCAGGACTGACACCCTTTTTATTTCTTCCTGTCTAGACAGGGGGACTGCTCTAAAGGATTTCCCCGAGGACTGATTCTTCACCACCTCCGTCTGGAGATAAAACTCTCCATTAAGACGGGGGGTACCAAAACTTACATCATACTCCAGGGAGCCCGAGGGGTGGATAACAGCAAAGATGTCTGATGCCTTAAACCAAGGGCCACACCATATCACACCACCTCGTCTCTCCCGGGAGGACGACCAAACTCTTCCAACCAGCGCAGCTGCACAACATTATGGCGCGTACGCTCCACTCCCCCCACCCTAGTGGCAGCTGGCACTGAGCCCCTAAAAGCCATCGTACCGTGGGCACTATAAAAACGCCCAAGCTGTACCCTGCCACCAGTGACATCTGCAAAAGACAACCCCACTTTTAGGGCCGACATAACCCCGGCTCCTGGGACCCACTGATTTGGGGAGGAGGCGGGGGGAGATCAGAAACAACAACATTGCTAGAATCAACATTATCAACAGCTATACTTAAGTCTTTCCCAGGGGCCCGGGCACAGCAGGTGCACAAGCACCGGAAACACCCCCAGCAGAAATAATTGCTGCCGGAGGGGTCCCCGCACCGCCCAGAGGACCCACTTGGGGCTGACCCGTATGCCCCAAAACCCCAGAGGGTACCCCAATGTCATGAAAACCAGTACTCTGGTCCGCTTTAGTTGGCTCACCCTCCAGCAGCCGTATGTGGTCCATCGCAAGACATGGGCTAGTTTATACTACCCTGCTCGCAATCACCCCACTCCATGCACTGGGGGGTCATCGCCACGGACTCAGAAACTGAAAGGGCCGGAGGGGGAAACCACAAGAGGCACCCCACCACCGGCAGCAGGTCCACAGGAAAAGATGACCCAACAGTCTCCGCAACAGTTGGCCACCCCCAAAGCCGGGATGAGACAATAGTAGGTATCTCACCCCTCACAGTGTCCTCGGCAGAAATCCCACGATCCATGGCACTCACACCCGCGGAACCGTCTTCATTGCTCCATCCTTCTCAGCAACAGCCTCCACAAGTCCCATCTCTCACCCGCAGCTGTCCCGGGATCCGCTACTTCCGGCTCCACACCTTCAGCGGTAACCCCGACCCGCGGTATTCACTTTCGCGGCCATACCCTCCGGCTCACACCCGCAGCGGCAGTCCCGCGACCCGCGGCATCCACCGCGCAGCAGTAGCCTCGCGACTCGCGGCACACACATTCGCGGCAATACCCGCCGCGACTTCATCCTGCGTTCCTCCAACCTCCATGACTTCCTCCTCGTCCGCAGCAGCCCCGGGAACCTGCCACTTCCGGTCCCGCGGTGATCGCGGGGGATCCGACCAGGCCTCCAGGCTGGGCGCCCCCTGATGGCAAAGGGGAAATTGGCACCTCAGCCTGGGAGCTACGGCGAGCAGCCTGGCTTCCCTTATCACAAACCTCCATCAGGCGTTCTTCCAACTCATCCATCTCATCAGTGTCCATAGTAGACTGATCCAACAGCCGGTTCAATAAGTGATATACTCACTCAGGGTCGTTTTCAATGTCTGAACACTCAGGCGATAGCCCTTCCGCTTCTTTTTGCCACCGATCTCTGGCTGTTCTTAAGCGTGCCAGGTCTTCATGCACTACCACCAAAAAGTCCATAAGCCTTTCCAAAGATGCATAGACTTCATCCGACGGCCTGTAGCTTCAAAATCACTTTCACCTGGCTGCTGCTCCTGCCATGCAGAGAGAGCAATCTGGGACTCCAGATACCTAAGATCCTCATCTGATGGTCTCAAACTCTCCACTGTCCTTGAAATGGTATCCGATCCCTCCACAGGCATAGCTTCTCTCACCGCCGGGGGAAGTAGAGCCTCCCCTGGGCTGATAGCTTCCATGGCTCTCTGGAAGTCCAGAGAGCCTCACACACACGCCCTCAAGACCGAGGGAGTGGCGATGCCCCCGTTGTTCTCCGCCATTTCCGCTGCCCCCCGGATGTGAAAAGAGCTTAATTTTGGGGTGGGGGCCTGGCCAAACATGGCGGGAGCATCGGTGGGTGTCTCTCTCCCCGGCGGAAGGCGGCGGCGAAGACCGGGGGGGGGGTGGGTGTACCCCCCGGCGGGAAGGCGGCGGCGAAGACCGGGGGGGTAGGTGTACCCCCCCGGCGGAAGGTGAAGACCGAGGAGGGGTAATTTATAAAACTAACGACCAAAAAGTTAACAAATATATAAAATAAACAAAATAACTAAATAAACCAAATAACACAAAAAAACAACAAACACAAACCATCAATCACCGACCTCCACCCACCAAGAAATAAC
The DNA here is from genome assembly GCA_029574335.1 of Rana kukunoris. NCBI lineage: Eukaryota > Metazoa > Chordata > Amphibia > Anura > Ranidae > Rana > Rana kukunoris. Next base: position 387,184,373 of record CM056050.1, on the reverse strand, counting down.
TATAAAGAAAGAAAAATAGCACCAGAACAGGTATTTACAACAGGCTCACTGGTACAAGAGAAAAGTCTTTATAGTCCATCAGAAAAGCTTGCCCAGATCATTGCCAAAAAAAACAAAAAAAACCCCACTTAAAACGGCTCACTGGTACAGTAGGGAGATATTAAAGTCCATAGAAACCACTACTGTCCAGATCATCGCCAACCCACAACACACCCCACCATCACAACAACAAATACCTACAAACCACGTATGAGCAAGAACATGATAGTCAGACATGTCTGTAGCCTTATTTAAAAAAAAATACCATAAACAAAATCTAAGGGGGTGAAAAAGGATAGATGCCTATACCCATGGAGAGGGGCAGAGCCGTGGCCTAAGGGGGCTGGAAGAGGAACCCCCTCCATAAATGGGCACACCTCTCAGGCTCGACCCTGCTCCTTTCCAGATCCCGCACCTTCACCAACTCCGAAAAGATATCGCCCACCACCTCATGCACAGACAGGATTTTGTCCCTAGTGGACACCAAACACCGAGCGTGCCAAGTGTAATAAAGCACAACTAGGCTGACTAAATAAAGTGACGATAACTCAAATCCCCTGCGGACCTCAAAATCGCCATTACACTCGCTCAGCATAGGTCAGGGCCGGAAGGGGGGGTAGCCAATGGCACCCCCTACCCTCGTAAGAACCTCCATGTTGAAGGGACATTGGACAGAAAATGGTCCATGGTCTCCAATGTCCCACCACATTCCTGACGGGGGCAGTCCCTGTCCCCCAGGTTCCTGTATTTGAGATTCGCACGGACATAGAGTCGTCCATGGAACGACCTCCATGCGAGATCCCAAAACTTATTTGGAATTCTAGAAGAATTCAAGAGGGCTAGCCCCTCCGTGAGGACCCTCTCAGGGCAGTCCCTCAAAGACAGGGGCTTCAAAATGTCCGAGGCCATGACCCTCAGGTACAGCTCCCGCCGACCCAAAGAGCCCACCTCCAGGGCAGTTATCCGCCACTGCCTCAGTACCTTTAATGCCAGGGGGACATAGGAAGGGAGATACCCATGCGATCTCCTCAGATCGCCGGGCCTCCCCCCCACCCCCCCACTGCCTCAAGAACAGCAAGAGCCAGTCCTTGCATGAACACTCCCACCAGGAAGGCTCGTCCACAAATATGGACTGCAAATTGTATTTAACAAAGATGGTGACAAAGAACACCACCGGGTTGACCATGTCCAACCCACCTTGCCGTCGCTGGCGGTATGTGACCTCCCTCTTGATCAGGTTCAGTCTGCTTCCCCACAACAGCAGGAAGAACAGACCATAGAGAGATGCTGGCAAAAGACACACATAGCTTACAAAGAGAAACTCAGGCAATAAGTACGTCTTGACCAAGCTTACCCTTTCCCTCAGGGAAAGTTTCCAACCTTTCCAGGCCTTCACCTTCCGAGTGGCACTCACCAGCCTGCGCTCCCAGTTTAGCTTGGGATAATCACCCGGGCCGAAATGAATGCCAAGAACTCGAATCTCTGGTACGTGCGTGGGGAACACATCCGGAAGGGGGAACTGCTCCCCCTCCTTCCCCAACCAGAAAACTTCACTCTTGTCCCAATTGACCAGCGAGCCTGATGCCTCAGAGTAGCACCCGATCTGGGACTCCACATAATGGGCCTCCTCACGACCAGATACCACCACCGAGACGTTGTCCGCATAGGCCACAACCCTCACCGCCGAAACCGGACCCCCGACAGGTCCCACCGGAACCCCCCCAGACGTCCGCAGTCTAGCCTCCTTACGAAGGGGTCGACCGCAAAGACGTACAGGAGGGGGCTCAGCGGGCACCCCTGCCGGACGCCAGAGTCCACAGCAAAGGCCCGGCCCACCCAACCGTTGACAAGAGGGTAGCTCTCAGCTCCCCTATACAATACCTGCAGCCAATCAACGAATTGATCAGGCAGACCGTATCTCCTCAGAAGCAGCCAAAGGTACTCGTGGTTCACCCGATCAAACGCCTTAGCCTGATCCAGTGCAAGCAGATACCGCTCGCTGCCATCAGCCCTGCACCTTTCCACAGCCTCCCGGACGCTCAGGACGGCACTAAAAGTGCCCCGGCCAGGAATTGTGCAGTGCTGAGAGGGAGACAGCATCCTGCCCGCCAAAGCAGACAGACGTGTAAACAAGATCTTTGACAGTATCTTCCTATCTGTGGTAAGAAGGGCGATCGGACGCCAATTCTCCACCACAGACGGATCTTTCCCCTTTGACAGTAGGATCAGAGCTGACCTTCTCATTGAGGGAGGCAGCAGGCCATAGGCCAAACATTCACTAAACACGTCCCTCAGATGAGGAGCCAAGAGGCTCTTAAAGGTTTTGTAGAATTCGGCCGTGAGCCCATCGGGCCCAGGTGACTTTTTAGAAGCTAAAGAGCTAATAGCCTGCTCGACTTCAGCTACCGAGATCTCTTCTGCCAGAGAGTCAGGAAGGTCAGACCCCACTTCCAGTGGGGTCTCATCAAGGAATTCCCTGACTTTCTCCATGTCTAGAGGCCGCTTCTTCAGGAGGTCCGAAAAGTGGTCTCTGACGACACCCAGGATCCCCGATCTGGACCGGACCAGGACCGGACCAGAGACCTTCCTCGCCACCTCACCACAGCTCCTGTAGGGATCAGGAGAGATAAACTTCCCGTAATCCCTCTCAAAAACCAGGGAGGCGAGACGGTCGTACTGACACTCCTTCATCTGTGCCTTCAGACCGGATATCTGTTCCCGAGAGCCCCCAGAGGACACCAGGCGGTCAAGCTGCCTGCGTAGTCTCTGGTAGGCTTGGTACTTGGAAGCTGCCCTGTACCCAGAGATTTCCCGGAAAAAGTCGCCAGACCTCTTTTTAACTACTTCCCACCACTCAAGGCGGGAGCAGTTGCCCTCAAGGAGCGAGGTCTGGCCCAGGAAGAAAACCTCATAGGCTTCCCTAACCTCAGGATCCTCCAGTAGCGACCCATTCAGGCGCCACAAACCCCTCCCTTTCTGAGGAGTGTCAGCGACATTCAGGGCCACAGATACCATACAGTGATCGGAGAACTCTACCGACTGCAGCTCAGGAGCCGAGCAGACAGAGTCCTCCTTTAAAAAAAACCTATCTAATCTACTCTTACTGCTACCTCGGGAAAATGTGAAACCAGTGAGGTTGGGGAGGTGACGAACGTGCACATCCACCAACCTGGCCTCCCTCACTACGTTATTCAAAAAAATACTATCATATCCCAGAGGGTTGGCGGCACCTGCCCGGTCTTTGGGCCTAGTGATCATATTGAAATCGCCACCAAAAATCACCTGCTGGGACGTAAAAAGATAAGGGTTAACCCGCCGTAAGGAGGCTCCTCCTCTCCCTCCTAGTTTGAGGCCCATAAAAATTTATGAGCCGGAGGAATTGCCCCCTCATGACAGCGTCCACCACCAGACATCTACCGATCTCCACCTCAATCACTCGCCGGCAAGCCACCGGACCAGTCTTAAAAAGGACCGCAACCCCACTGCAGGGCTCGGCCGCAAGAGACCAGAGGGAGGGCCCACATCTCCACTCCCTCTTTGCTAGATGCATCTCTGCCACAGATGCCAGCCAGGTCTCCTGCAAAAACAAAATGTCAGCTTCAACACGGCTGAGAAAATCGAAGGCCATAAAATGAGCTCCCGCAGAACGAATACTTGCGACATTAATGGTCGCAAGCCGTATTGGAGAGGGTACCGCCATCAGAATGATTGAAAGTGGTCACGTTCTCCTTCATACTACAAACACAAAAACATATTTACATATATACATGCTTATACCCCGTCCTCCTCAGAGTCCGAGGAGGATGTCAAAATGCCATATGGGTTCCCCAGGGACACCCCACTTTGTGCCCCTGGAGGAACCCCACCCCTCACTGGGGACTTCCCGCCCCTGGATTTTGCAGCCCTCCCCTTCTTTTTTCTCCGTCTCACCTGCTCCCACTCCTGCCATTTCTCCGAGGTGACAACGCCCCCCCCCCCTCGGACCCGCTGCTCGAAAACTCCCTTTTAGAGGAGGCCCGAGCAGCCCCCATCTCCACGGCCACAGGTCCAGAGGAGACTCCGGGCCCAGAATGGGGGGGGATGGGAGAGACAGGATGGGGGCCAGAGACAGGAGGGGGGACAGGGGGGGACCAGACCTGGCCGGGTGGGAAGAGGAAGACGGGACCTGGGGGGGGGGGGGACGAGGGAGGGGACTAGGGGTAGGACACGAGGGAGGGGGGTGAGGGGGGAGGGCACGGTGGGGTGACAGATGGAGGACCGGGGTGGTGGGGGGGGCAGTGGGGGAGGGGGGAAGGGGGATGGGGATTGGCCCTGCAACAAAAGGAGGGGAAGGCCAGGCCCCCGGATCCACAGGCCCGGGACCCCCAGGCCTTCCCGACTCCTCCCCACCGGCTTCACCTTCCGGAGGATCGGGAGCCTCCTGACCAACCGTGCCCGTGTCCTCCCGGGGGGGAGCCCCACGCCCACGCCTGCTCCGCCTTCTCTGAGGCAATGGGCCTGTTGGTCCCTCCGGAGTAGCATTAGGGGCTCCAGGATCCCCGTCCCCCCGGCGATTATCCGCCGGGGGAGCTTCAGCCGCTCCCGACCCGGGAGGTCCCCCCCCTGAGGAAGGACCCCGATATGCTTTGGGGCACCTACTAAATGGGTGCCCCATCTCACCGCATAAATTGCAGCAGATATCCCCACATGAGTCGGACAGGTGGCCAAAAGCGTGACATCTGCCACATCTGACCACCGTGCAGTCCGAACTCATGTGGGTCGGGCTACCACACTTAAAGCATCGGCGGGGCTGTCCCGGATAGAAGGCCAGGATCCGGTCCCTTCCCAGGAAAGTGCTCCCAGGGAGGTGGGCAACGCTGTTGCCCTCCCTCCTGAGCCGGACCCTGGTCAACCAAGCCCCGGTCCAGACCCCGCGTTCATCGAGGTTCTTCCTCAGGGGGGTCTGCAACTGCCCGTACCTCCCGAGCCAGGTGGCAATGTCCTCCGGAGGGAGCGACTCGTTCCGCACCAGGATGGTGACGTTCTTAACCTCCTCCTGCCTGGAGATGGGAACGAGCCTGTACTTCTTCCAAGGGTCAACGCCCCTCACCAACCCAAAGTTGGTGATGAAGCGTTCCATACACACGGGAGTGACAAAACTTATATCGAACTCCCGTGTGTTGGTGGGGTGAATGACAGCAAAAAGGTCACCCACCCCAAAACCCAAGGAGAGTACCAGGCCCACTACCTCACCACGGGCGGGGCAGGGGTCCGGACCCTCGTACCTAAGCTGAACCACATTCCTTCGCCTCCTCTCTGGACCACCCGTACCCCTCGTCCACGCCGACCCCTGCGCCCTCTCCTGGTCAGCAGGGGGGGCGCGGAAATTCTGGGCTCCAAAACGGCTGTACAGGTGGTCCAGAGGGGCACGAGAGCCCGCCACCTGGGCGAAGGAGCGACTCCCCTTCAAGGCCGTCAACAGGTTGGTCTCTGGAGACCCCCGAAAAATATTCTCCGGAAGTGGGACACCCCCCTCAGCGCCCCCAGAAATGGGAGGGGACGGGGGCCCCCATCCCTGCCGGTGGTGCTGCACCCACCCCCGCTGAGACACCCTGGCCCACCACCCTTGGCCTGACTACAGGCCCTTCCCCCCCTGGGGCCAAAGCAGAGGGGGACACCTCCCCCACCAAACTCCCCCACCCAGACCCCTCTGCCACCTCAACAGCCCCTTGGGACTCCACCTGCACTGGGGGGACACCCCCCCTGGGACCCCTCCAACTGCCTGATGAAATCATAAGCGGCACAGTCCACCGGGAGGGGTCCCACCTGACACCCCCCCCACCCCGCCTGCGCTGCCTGGAGCCCCTCGGGGCTTACAGTAGTGTCCATGGGGACCTGGGGGGGTGGCAGCTTACCGTCCATAGTACCGTCCATAGTACCGTCCTTACTACCGTCCACTGCTCCATCCATCTCCTGCCGGGGGCGCCTGGAGGTGCCTGCTGCAGTACCTGGGACTGGGCTCCCCCGCGCCCCCGGCCTCTCATCCCCCAGGTCCCCCAAGCTGCCGCCAACCTCCGCAGACACGCGGGGGGGCACTTCCGGTCGCCGGCCGGGCACTTCCGGTTCCAGTCGGGGCACTTCCGGTTCCTGAGCGGTCACTTCCGGGTCCCCAGGTCTCACAGTTTCTCCACCCCCAACAGCCGGCGCCATCTTGACCACACTACACCCCAGCTGTTTACCATAAGATGTCTGCAGCATTATGCCTCCACCGTGTGTCTGTCTCTCTCCCAGTGACATGGCAGCTGCAGGCGCAGTCCCTGGCTTACTCCCTGCCAGATCGTCCTGCTCCACTGCCAGCTGAGGGGTCATGGAGGTCGACACACGGCGGGCTTCAGCTGGGGCAGTGTGACTAACCCGGGGGAGCCTGGGCAGGCTGACTTGAAGATGGCGGGGGGGTAAAGAGAAAGGGACGGTGCCATCCGACGGGTCTTACAGCCGGAAATGCGGCGCAGTAGGCTCTGCGGGGACACACGCTCTTCCCGTCCGATCGCATAGACATCACACGTCTGAGACGCCACTTCACGTTCAGACCAGTGGAGCTAAAGTATCCTGGACGCCCTCTGGTGGAAAATCCAAAAATGGCATGTGACTAGTATAGGATGGTGGAAGCTGTAAGCAAAAAAGACAGGATATAGTCTATCTTCTTTTAAAAGGTGTGTAATAAAATCCCATAAATAAGGGGATCAGGGGGGTCTTGACGACGCGTTTCGCGCTTCCAGGCGCTTTTTCAAAGTCAAGGATATAAGGCTTATTGCCAGGATTAAATAGTCTAAAATAAGGGGAGGGGTAATGATGAGAGGAAGGGGAAATGGAAAAAAAAAAAAAAATGGGCATGTCCACAGAACCGAAAGGTTTAACCCCTTACAGGGACTGAAACACCAGAAACACAACACACATGAATATATATGTTAAAAAAGCCTGCCACCTACTGGAGTATTAGGAATATGAAATAAGATACAATAATTTTCTAAATATACCCACAAATATTTAAAATTAAAACTTAATCGTTAGATCAAAGTGCTAGTTTCAATTTCTTCGTTTAACCCCTTGGGAGCCAATGAATTGAGCATAAAAATCCAGAAGACTTCTCTTCTGCAAAGAAGGGAAAATCTCTCGTTATTAGTAAGGGTGCCTTTCGGGATGTGTTCAATCACAAACACTTCTAGATCTTTAAAATTTTTGTTATGACAGTAATTAAAATGGCGTGGCACACTATGTTCAGTGCACCCTTTTTTTTATCAGACGGCGATGGTCACCTATTTTCGCACTCTTATGGTACGGCCTACATAAAAGAACCCACAAGGGCAACGTAATACATACATAACAAATTCCGTTGAGCAGGTAATAAATTGTTTGATAATAAACTCTTTCCCAGAGCGCATGGTTATTCTGTCAGTACCATGTGTAATAAACTGGCAGGTTAAGCACGCTCTTTTTTTACACTGAAAAATGCCCTTTCTATCATTAAAATAGGTTCTTATGTCTAAGGGGGAACCTGAAGATTTCTTTTTTATTTTGCTGGGGGCCAAAATATTTTTAATGGTTCGAGCTTTCCGAAAAGTGACTTGGGGTATGGCCGGAAGTACTGGGGCCAGTCTCTGGTCCAAAAGGAGGATCTTAAAATGTTTTTTAATAATGTTAGTCACTGCCTTATATCTATTGTTAAAAGTGGACACAAATCTGATCGCATAGGCGTTATTTTGTTGTTCTTTTGGTGATTTCTTAGCATGACTTGGATCTAAGAAGAATGAAAACGCTTCCTTTATAAGCTCTTTAGGATAACCCTTTTCTTCAAATTTTTTCTGCATTAGTCCACTAGATTCCACGTAGTCCTCTTTCTTGGTACAATTTCTCTTGAGTCTGTTAAACTGACCTTTAGGGATATTTTTCTTCCATACGGGATGGTGACAACTCTTGAAGTGGAGGTAAGAATTACCATTAGTGGGTTTAATATGGTTTTTGGTGATTATCTTCTCCGACTCGTGAGTTAATACTAGATCTAAGAACACCAATTCCAGGGGGTCTAATACGTGTGTAAACGTTAGATTGAATGCATTGTTGTTGCAATGAGAAAGAAAGGAGAAAAAAGACGGTCCTCCCTGCTGATGGTGGTGGTGGTGGTCTGGCTGGAGGGCAGGTGCTGTTGACTCCTCCGGAGGCCGGAAGCCGGTTCACCTCCGGGTCTGAGGGAGGCCATCCTACCCCTCTTCCGGGGCAGGGGGCTGGGGGCTGGAGGCTGGTCCTGGTAGCCTGGATCCTGGAACACAGCAGGAAGCAGAATGAGCTCTGTGGGAGGAGCCGGAACTACTGCCAGTGGGAGGAGCTGCACTGAGACCGAGCAGGGGTTTCGCCCCCGTTGTTCTCCGCCATTTCCGCCGCCCCCCCCCCCCGGATGTGAAAGAGCTTAATTTGGAGTGGGGGCCTGGCCGAATATGGCCGAGAGCATCGGTGCGGGGCTGGAGCACCGATGCTCTCGCCCCCCGTTGTTCTCTGCTGTTTTCGGCCGCCGCCCCCCCCCCCCCCGGATGTAAAAGAGCTTTTTTTGGTGTGGGGGCCTGGCTGGACATGGCGGAGAGCATCGGTGGGTGTCCCCCCCGGCAGAAAACGGCGAAGCCCGGGGCCCAATGGGCTGGTGGTGGGGGGTCCCGGCAGAAGACCCCCAGAGCTGACTAATAAATTATTTTTTTCTGTGTGGTTTATTTGTGTTTACACTTTTCCACCCGGTGAATGGGTAGGTGTACGATGTATCCCATACTCATTCACATAGGGTGGGGGGCCAGAATCTGGGGGCCCCCTTATTATAGGGGGCTCTCAGATTCTGATAAGCCCCCCACCCGCATACCCCGACAACCAACGGCCAGGGTTGTCGGGAAGAGGCTCTTGTCCCTATCGACATGGGGACAAGAGTGCTTTGGGGTGGGGGGGCAGTGCCCCCTCCCCCACAGCACACACTCCCCCATGTCGAGGGCATGTGGTCTGGTACGGCTCATCCCCACCCCCATTCCTGTCTGGCCAGACTGTGTGCCTGGGAGAAGGGTTTGGTCTGGATCTGAGGGGGAACCCCACGCCGTTTTTGGCGTGGGTTTAACCCCTTATGTTCCAGATCAAATCTAAGAGCCTGTTGTGCACCTGAAGGGGGACCCCCACGCCGTTTTTTTTTTAATTTGGGGTGGAGTTCCCCTTTATCCCGGTCCTGTCAGGGGGGGGGGAATGCCTGCCCGTCTGTCCCTACAATGTATGAACAGCGATCTGTCATTTCCCCTAGACAGTCCCACCCCCTTTACAGTTAGAACACACCCAGGTAACATAATCAACCCCTTCTGCGCCCCTAGTGTTAACCCCTTCCCTGCCAGTGTCATTTTTATAGTAAGCAATGCATTTCTATACCATTGCTCGCTAGAAAAATGCCAAATCTCACAAAAATGTGTCCGCCACAATGTCGCAGTAGCCAGAAAAAACAATGATAGCCACCATTACTAGTAAAACAAAAAATTATTCCTAAAAAACCCATAAGACCAACCCCTACTTAGAACTTTTGCCCAAACCAATCAAACGCTTATTGTGATTTTTTGGAACCAAAAATATGTCAAAGAATACTTATCGGCCTAAACTGAGGGCAAACATTTTTTGAATATATTTTGGGGAGATTTATTATAGCAAACAGTAAAAAATATGTCTTTTTATTTACCAAATTGTCGCTATATTTTTGGTTCAAGCAAAAATAAGAAAAAACACAGAGGTGATCAAATACCACCAAAAAAATAAATTAAACATTTTTTGGGGGGGGGGGGGGAATGAGGACGCCAAATTTGTTTGGGGGCCACGTCGCACAACCACGCAATTGTCAGTCAAAATGACGCAGTGTTGAAATGCAAAAACTGGCCCCGTCAGTGACCAGTAATATGCTCTGGGGCTCAAGTGGTTACAAATTAAGAATACACTAAAGTTAGCCCAATTTATGGCCATAATGTGAAAGATGATGTTACACCGAGTAAATAGATACCCAACATGTTACACTTTAATATTGCACACACTCATGGAATGGGGCCAAACTTCAGTACTTAAAAATACCCATAGGCAACGCTTTTTTATGTGTTTCAGGTTACCAGTTTAGATTTACAGAGGAGGTCTAGTGCTAAAAGTATTGCTCTCGCTCTAACGTACGCTATGATACCTCACATGTGGGGTTTGAACGGGGGTTCGATATGTGGGGGGGACTTACACATTTAAGGCCCGCCCACATATGGAAACATCCTTCAAACCACACATGTGAGGTATCATAGCGTGCGTAAGAGCGAGAGGAATACTTTTAGGAAAACTTTTAGCTCATCTGTAAATCTAAACTGGTAACCGGAAACAAAAAAAAAATTGCTGCTTGTTCGCTTCTGACTGCGAGCTACTAGGGACAGGGGCGTTTAAATTATTATTATTTATGTTTGTTACGTAAAAATTCTATAAGACCTCCCCTTCAGGTTGTAAAGCATCAGTTCAGAGGGACCAAAAAAAAATTAAACACCTCTAATGCTTTCATCCGCCATTGCAGATTTGATTCTGGTACTGCATTTCGAGTGAACTGGGCATGCTCGAACACTTAGAAAAATAAGCTGGTTGTCTGAGCCTGAAAATGACATGCATCTTTCTAAGCATGCTCAGAAAGCTGTTTTTTTGGCTTAGTAATTTAAGGACATCCTTAACAGGTGTAAGCAGTTACAAGTGCACACAAACTAGAGGCTGACATTTCTTCATGTGTTTCCAATTGGTTCATTAGCACACATGTTATAAAAAGCGTGGATAGTGCACGTGTCAGCTGCCCTCAGAGGGGGCAGATTTGCTGGCTGGAAGTAATGGCGGAGCGAAACAGAGATGTTTTGGAGCAAGTTTTGTATTTTTTGATGTTTTGTCTGCTGCATAATTTTGCTAAATGTTTCTCAAGATGTTAATGACTAATGTTTTAATCCTGTGGGTCTATCCTGTTATTTCAAAAGCATGATTTATTTTCCAATGACTGTGAAATAAACGTTGGTCTTTTTTGTTTTTAGGTTTTTTTATATTTTTTTGGTGTGTTTATTTGTAATTTTTTGTTTTGCTTTCCTTGTTTTGTGGACCAATAAACTTACTTTCAAATTTTGAAGTTTGTTTTGTGATATTTTTTTCATGCTATGGATTTCAACCGCTGCAGCTGAAATAGTTTGGGCCTAAACCATCAAGTGTGATTTGTCTCTAAGCTCTTTCCTGGTGTGTATGCATGAAATGTTTAGTCACCAGAAAAGTAAGACAAAGCGGTAAGTATTGTTTCCTAGAATTTATGTCCAGACTGACTTTTTAAAGCACACGTGCAAGATGTAGGAAAAGCTGCAAACATGGCCTGTTGGAGGGGGGGGGGTGTGTATTGGTGGAAATGTTTTGTTTATTCAGACACGACATTAGGTACCAAATTTACAAATAACGGGGAAACATCAAGAAAATCTCACACTGCTTACAAACATTTACATATACAGGGAGTGCAGAATTATTAGGCAAGTTGTATTTTTGAGGATTAATTTTATTATTGAACAACAACCATGTTCTCAATGAACCCAAAAAACTCATTAATATCAAAGCTGAATATTTTTGGAAGTAGTTTTTAGTTTGTTTTTAGTTTTAGGTATTTTAGGGGGATATCTGTGTGTGCAGGTGACTATTACTGTGCATAATTATTAGGCAACTTTCTTTCCTTTGGCAAAATGGGTCAAAAGAAGGACTTGACAGGCTCAGAAAAGTCAAAAATAGTGAGATATCTTTCAGAGGGATGCAGCACTCTTAAAATTGCAAAGCTTCTGAAGCGTGATCATCGAACAATCAAGCGTTTCATTCAAAATAGTCAACAGGGTCGCAAGAAGCGTGTGGAAAAACCAAGGTGCAAAATAACTGCCCATGAACTGAGAAAAGTCAAGCCTGCAGCTGCCAAGATGCCACTTGCCACCAGTTTGGCCATATTTCAGAGCTGCAACATCACTGGAGTGCCCAAAAGCACAAGGTGTGCAATACTCAGAGACATGGCCAAGGTAAGAAAGGCTGAAAGACGACCACCACTGAACAAGACACACAAGCTGAAACATCAAGACTGGGCCAAGAAATATCTCAAGACTGATTTTTCTAAGGTTTTATGGACTGATGAAATGAGAGTGAGTCTTGATGGGCCAGATGGATGGGCCCGTGGCTGGATTGGTAAAGGGCAGAGAATTCCAGTCCGACTCAGACGCCAGCAAGGTGGAGGTGGAGTACTGGTTTGGGCTGGTATCATCAAAGATGAGCTTGTGGGGCCTTTTCGGGTTAAAGATGGAGTCAAGCTCAACTCCCAGTCCTACTGCCAGTTTCTGGAAGACCCCTTCTTCAAGCAGTGGTACAGGGAGAAGTCTGCATCCTTCAAGAAAAACATGATTTTCATGCAGGACAATGCTCCATCACACGCGCCCAAGTACTCCACAGCGTGGCTGGCAAGAAAGGGTATAAAAGAAGACAAACTAATGACATGGCCTCCTTGTTCACCTGATCTGAACCCCATTGAGAACCTGTGGTCCATCATCAAATGTGAGATTTACAAGGAGGGAAAACAGTACACCTCTCTGAACAGTGTCTGGGAGGCTGTGGTTGCTGCTGCACGCAATGTTGATGGTGAACGGATCAAAACACTGACAGAATCCATGGATGGCAGGCTGCATGAGTGTCCTTGCAAAGAAAGGTGGCTATATTGGTCACTGATTTGTTTTTGTTTTGTTTTTGAATGTCAGAAATGTATATTTGTGAATGTTGAGATGTTATATTGGTTTTACTGGTAAAAATAAATAATTGAAATGGGTATATATTTGTTTTTTGTTAAGTTGCCTAATAATTATGCACAGTAATAGTCACCTGCACACACAGATATCCCCCTAAAATAGCTAAAACTAAAAACAAACTAAAAACTACTTCCAAAAATATTCAGCTTTGATATTAATGAGTTTTTTGGGTTCATTGAGAACATGGTTGTTGTTCAATAATAAAATTAATCCTCAAAAATACAACTTGCCTAAAAATTCTGCACTCCCTGTACAAGATAATCATTTAAACAACTATAACACTCCTATAAAACCAACATCGAATTTACAAACCTTGAAAACCCAGACTAACAACACGCAACCAATTCACCAGTGCTAACCTCTATCAGGTTGGGCAAACTTTTATCACCCTCCATTATCCGGCTCATTGCACTTTGGGTCACTATTGGTGCATACCCATAATTAAGGTCCATAAGAAACAAAAGAAAAAATAACAAAATACTATATATGGCATATTTTACGTGGATTAGCCAACTACCTGCGCAAGCCTATTGGCATCAACTGCAGAAACCTACAGCCTCTGCCCCATCTGGCCACTGCACCAGGTCATAGCTAGCCAAATCCATCAACAGACCACATATCTATACATCATAAACATCGAACAAAATCCCGCTATATTAACCGACTAGTAAAATAACAAATTACTCTGCGGCACCCGCACCCTCATCCTGCTTAGAACAGGGCACAGAACCCACTCCTGCATCACTCATTAACACCTTTTTTACTTTTTTTCTTTTTCTTCTTATTCTTCCTAAGCACTACCCAACCAGTATCATCGGCTGCTGGGCCCACCCCACTCATACCCTCTGAGGGCTCTTCACTTGACCCGGCCTGAGGTCTTTTCTGTGACCCAAGGGCCACCTCCATATCCTCCTGGGTTACTGCACCACCCAACGCATGAGAATCCACCCGGGGGGGGGGAGAGCGGGGCAAAACGGGAAGAAAGCGGGAGGGGAACAGAACAAGAATGAGAGGAGGGGGCAACAGGAAGAGAAAGGGAAGGGGGGGAAGGATAGCACAGACTGGCCCCAACACCCCCCCCCAGGGGGAACCACCAAACCCTCCTCAATCCCCTCTACTTCAGAATCGGTGTCTAAGGCAGAGGAGTCCAGCAAAAACTCAGGAGGCCCCCCAAGGAAAACCCCACCACCTCCTGACACTATACTCTGACCCGGAGGGTCAGGGGCTACTGCACTAACCCCCGCCCTCCTCCTGATGAGACCCTGCCTTTGAGGCTCCTCACCCCCTCTACCTCAGAATCAATGTCCACTCCACTCTGACCTGGAGGATCAGGGGCAGCTGCACCAACCCCCGCCCTCCTCCTGACAGAACCTTGCCTCTGGGGCATAGGGGCAGCCCGACCACCAGATCTAGAAGCACCCGCGGCCTGCCCCCCCCACCCCCCTCCATCTCAGAATCAGTGTCCGAGGTGAAACCTTCCGACACCCCAGATTCCTCTTGCACATTACCCCTATAAGCCTGCGGACATCGACTGAAAGGGTGACCTAACTCGTTACAAAGATTACATCTAATATGGGCACACCCGTCCGCCAGGTGACCCCTCCCACCACAGCGCGTGCACTTCACAACAGTGCATTCAGCGCTCAAGTGAGTGGGGGACCCGCACTTAAAACACCTTTTAGGCTGTCCAGGATAAAAAAACAAAATTCTGTCTCTCCCAATGAAAGCACTCCCAGGGATATGAGCCATGCTATTTCCCTGCCTCTTCAACTTAATCTTAACCCCCCAGGCCCCTGTCCAGATCCCCCTTTCATCCACCTTCTTCCAAAGGGGGCACTGGAGCTGGCCATGACGGGTCAACCAGGTCGCAATGTCTTCCGGAGGAAGGGATTCATTGCGTACCAGGATGGTTACATTTTTGACCTCCTCCTGCCTAGACAGGGGGGTCAAACAGAACTTGGACCATGGGTCCTGTCTTTTAACTAGTTCATAATTCAACAAAAACATTTCCATAACGATGACTGACATAAAACTAAAATCAAACTCTACTGAACCTCCCGGATGGATAACCGCAAAGAGGTCAGACGCCCTTACTCCCAGAGAGAGGACCATATCGATGACCTCTACTCGGGACGGGCACTGACCTTCACCAATAAACTTTAGTTGCACCACATTCCTCCTCCTGCGTTCTGTACCACCACCTCCCCTGGACCATGCCCCCTCACCCCGCTGCTCTTGCGCAGGGGGAACCCTGAAATTGCGGGCACCGAACTTGCTGTAAATATGATCCAAGGGAGCACTTAACCCAGCCACTTGGGCATAAGACCTGCCCTCCCTCAAAGCATTGAGCAAGCTCTCTTCCTGAGAGGTTGTGATAACTCCCGCAGGTTGGGGTGCATCAAATGGACCAACCCCCCTCAGGACCTCCATTGACGCAACCTGGGCAGTCTCCACATGACTCGCTGCCCTCCCCCTCACTACTGAAGGACCCGAAAGGGGGCCCGACCCCAACACAACTTCCTGTACCTGAGCCAATTGAGTATCATCCATATTAAAACCAGAGTCCCCCATCTCTTCACAGGCTCCATAGGAGCCTACATGGACTTCTGTCACAGCTGCAGACTGGGAACCTTCTAACTTTCTAATAAAATCCATTGCCAAACATTCATCATCTAAATGTTCCGCAGGGTGATCCCCCCAAACTGGAGCCTGTTCAGAAGGGAGACCCGCAGATGGGGAAGTACTCACAAGTCCCTGGATATTCTGTTCCAAAGCTGAGGACCGGACCTGGCCGGGAAATGGAGCTCCGGGTGTCACCACAGCCACTTCCGGTTCACCAGCTGACGTCACTTCCGGTTCCGGGTCACGTGCTGACGTCACTTCCGGTTCCGGGTCACGTGCTGACGTCACTTCCGGTCGTGGCTCCGTCCCAATCACGGGAGATTCCCGCACAGCGGAAATGCCCTCCATGTCACTGCTGATTGGTCGTCCAGAAGCAGGAGGCTCCACATGGTGTGGCGTGCCCTCTCCCTCGGCAGCCATTGCTATCCTAGCCATAGCTTCTTCCATACTAGATGTCATACAGTCCATCTCAACTGGATCCGCGGTAGATGCCTGCCCCTCACCCTGTAAACCCGCAGCGGTCGCCACCACAACGGCCGGCTGACCCTGCTGTAGGCTACTTGCTGGGTTCACAGAGGCCAAAGCACCCCTGCTTCCAGGAGCAGGCTTATCACCCTAATCTTGCTGGGAACCAGACACACTCTTCACGGTGACCAAAAGACCAGGCGGAAGACGAGGAAGACTCACCACGGGGTTGAGACCTCTCTCACTCACGCAAGTACCTCCTGCTTCGTGGGACAACCTCCCACTTGATGTTGTACCCCTTTCTTCACAGGTTGGGGTCCGGCAGGTGCCTGGGCGCCCTTAGCGGTACTCTCCGAGATAGTCCCTGAGGTCTGAGGTTCCACTAACAGAGAACCCCCAGCCCCCTCAGCTACTAATGCTGACTTGCCTCTCCTTGCTGCCTGCTTGCTCTCCTCAGAGGCACGTTGGAGCTCCCTCCTGATTGGAAGGAGGAAAGCCTTCTCTGCAGTCCCTCTGGAACAGAGACACATAACAAGACCCCATAACTGGCTATTCTGCTCTTTCAACAGGTCTATTGCTTCCTTGAATTCGAATCTTTTTGAGCTACTAGCCCGATCTCTTCTGTTCCTTAAACTGGCCAGCACTGTAATCCTGGAATGGAGAGCTTGTGCCGCCTTCTGAATCAAACCTTTGGTTTTGCTGCGTCTTCTCAGCATTCGCTGATCATCCTCCCCTTGCTGGGGAAAAGTCCAATCTGCCAGCTTGGACTGGACCGACAAAAATTGCTTCTCTTCTTTATTTAAATCCCCAAAACTCGGGAGATCCACGGTCCTCGGAGGGTACCGGGCGGGAGGTGAACTCCCCTTGCCCAGGAACAAGCCCCTGGCCTGGGCTTGATGAGGCCATAGCCTCCCCTCTCCTCCAGGGTCTGGTTCTTCACAGGAGCTGCTTCAAAGACACAACCTCTTCCTTCAAGGCATTGGTGGACAGGCTTGAAGTGCTGATTTACAGCGCTGTGCTTGAAACTAGCACAAGACAATCCTATTCTAATTGTGGGTTGTTTGAGGGAAGCCAATTGAGTGTTAGAACCCCTGCTAGTGTTTTTAGGTTGGGCTTTGTGTCCCTTTTCCTAAAATTGGCTTCACTTCCTGTCACACAGCTGAACAGGAAGTGAGGTTAAAACCCTACCAATGGTCTTTTCTTCGGGACACAGGTCAATCTAACTAGTGTCACCATTAAGCAAATTGCACTGCAGTGTACACCCCAAATGATTAGTTATTTTGGGGTTTAGTAAAGGCAAAGCCGCTCTGCAGTAGAAGCGTAGGCAATGAAAATCAGAAGGGAAGCACTGATGGTTTTTACTTCCAATCCCGCCAAGTTTTTATTTTTCTTCCTTGCTTGTCCACTTGTAGTGCAAAGTGGATTTGCCTTTAGTAAATGGACCCCAAAGTCCAAGATTCCTACTAATTTGGGGTGTACACAGCAAAATGCAATTTCCAAAATGGGAAACTATTTAGATTGATCTGTGTCCCCAACAAAACATTACTCAGGTGTTTCCCTCACTTCCTGTTTGGCTGTGTGGCAGGAAGTGAATGAATTAAGTAGAAAGTGACAACATTTGTGAGGTATAGAAACATTGGGTCTAAGGTCCCCAAACCTAGGACCAAACAAAAAAGGGGGGGGGCACAGTTGGACTATTGCGGTACATGTAGAATTGGATAACAAGATTACTAAATAAGGGTAAAATAGTTTTATTAAATACACAGAAGAAAAAACACAATACAGAGCTTAAAATGGTGACGACCATACATAACGCCAGTATAATAATCCTGGTGGGGAACAAAATAATGCGTTGGGGGTCATGACAATCTTGACCGGTTTCGCGGTATTGACCGCTTCGTCAGAAGTATGTCTAGATGTATCCCGCAGAGGAGAATCACCGAACGAGGTCCCATGTGGAGGCCAGATGGCAAGAACATGGGGATGGATCTACTAATGCAAAGAAGGATGGTGATTCATAGAAGGTGGGGGCCCAGCTTAAACATGTGCTGAAAACATATGTTGAGTTGGAGAAACATCCTCAACGGTAGTGAGTACGTATGAAGGATGGGAGGCGTCACGGTAATGATGCCAGCCACTAATACTGTGGATTGGGTAGATCACACAGTGATCCCGAGAATCGGCATCCCTTTCGCTGTGAGTGCCAGAATAGGCGCGGTATGGAAGTCGTTAAAGTGCAACAATAAAAGTGAAAAATTCCTTGAAATTTCGTACCATGGGGGGGGGGGGGGCAATTAGGGCCGCCATCAGGAATTATGGGGCCCCTTACACAGCTTCAGGCATGGGCCCCCTGGAGCAGAGAACAGGGGGGGGGGGTGCTGCCGCCTGATATTGAGAAGGGGGGGGGGCTGCCGCAATTTGATAAGCGGGGGGTTCCTTTACAAAAAAATACATATAGAAAAATATATATTAAAAAGGGTGGTAGCCATCCGGGGGCCCTGGGGACCACTGGGCCCTTTAATAAAAATAAACCTCTGGGCCCTTTAATGAAAAATAAATTAAAATATCTATATATATATATATATATATATATATATATATATATATATATAAAATAATAAAAAAGGGGGTTGCCTTGGGAGCTCTGGGCCCTTTAATAAAAAATAACTACCAAAAATCTAAAAAAAAATAACATGGGGTGGGAGCTGCGGTGGCTCAATGTGAATGGCACTGCGCTGACAAGCCGTTTACCTCTGCAGCCAAGGGTTCGGATCCCGGTCTCGGCTACATGTGAATTGAGTTTGGTGGTCTCAGCCCGGCTCCCGGTGGGTGTGCTATGCAAGGTACGCCTGTGCTTAGTACGCCCACCCCCCCCCCAAAAAAAACACCACACTTGCACGCACACAAACGCACTTTGGCATGAGGTCTCCTAAAATGAGACTACACTGGCTGGGTGGGCTAGACTCCCTCATAGGGGAGTCCCTCTGTCCCATCGGGCTCCCAAGTGTAGCAGGTAGGGTGGGGTGGGTGAGTGGGAGGGCCCCCCTCACACCCACCATTGCCACCGGGGGCATGGAGAAGGATGGCGATTGCAAGTCCAGCTCCTCTCTCTCGACTTCACGCACAAAATACACTTTAAAAAAGAAATTAAAGAAAAGAATAAAAAACCTGGGGAAAATATAAAATGTTTATAACATTTTTATAAGCAAAAAGGTTGTCATCTGGGGCCCTCTGGGCCCTTTCATAATTATATTATATATATATATATATATATATGTTAAAAAAATAACCAAAAAATATATAAAAATATATAATTTTTAGTATTTTTTTTTTAAAAGGGGGGGGGTTGTCATCTGGAGCCCTGGGGATCTCCGGGCCACTGGGGACCTCCAGACCCCTAAAACAAAACATTGGCCCTTTAATAACAAAAAATATGGGGGGTTGCCACCCGGGGCCCTGGGGGCCTCTGGGCCCCTGGGGACCTCCGGACTGCTAAAAAAAATTAAATTAAAATTGGCCCTTTAATAAAAAATCCTAAAAAAAAAAACTGAAAAATATATATACAAAAAAAAAAAGAGGGGGGTTAAAATCTGGGGCGCTGGGGGGCCTCCAGGCATCTGGGCACCTCCGGACCCCCGGGCCCCTTACAGGTGTACAGGGCCGCCATCAGGAATTTTGGGGCCCCTTACACAGCTTCAGGCATGGGCCCCCTGGAGCAGAGAACCGGGGGGGGGGTGTGCTGCCGCATGAAATTGAGAAGCGGAGGGGGGTGCTGCCGCGAATTGAGAGGCGGGGGGCCCTTTACAAAAAGAAGAAATAAAAAAATATATATATAAAAAAGGGGGGTAGCCATCCGGGGGCCCTGGGGACCTCTGTGCCCTTTATAAAATAAAAAGAAAAAAGAGAGAAAATATATATATATATTTTTTTTTAAATATAACATTTATATAAAAAAAAAAAAAACAAGGGGGTTGCCTTCCAGGGCCCTGGGGACCTCTGGGCCCTTTAATAATAATAATATATATATATATATATATATATATATATATATATATATATATATATATATATATATATATAATATGAAAATAAAAGAAATAAATATATAAAAAATATATTTATTTTAGAAAAAAGGGGGGTTGTCACCTGGGGCCCTGGAGATCTCCAGGTCCCTGTGGACCGCCGGACCTCTAAAAAAATAAAAGAAAAAAAATTGGCCCTTTAATAAAAAATAAAAGAAAAAAATATATAAAAAATATATATATTTTTTTAAATATATATATTTTTTTATAAAAATAAGGGCTTGCCATCTGGGGCCCTTAGTGGCCTCCGGGCCCCTGGGGACCTTCGGACCCCTAAAAAAAAAAAAAAAAAAAAAGATTTTTTTTTTTTTTTAGGGTGGTTCCCATCCGGACCCCTGGGGACCCCCGGGCCCCTTACAGGTGTAATGCCTGTACCCCCCTAATGGCGGCCCTGCAGGTGTACTGCCTGTACCCCCCTGATGGCGGCCCTGGGTGTAATGTCAGCATGTGAAAAATGACATTCTGAAGGAAAAAAGCCGTTTAAAACTGACTCGCGGCAATAATGAATTGTCGGCTCCCGGCAATTGCAGGAGAATTCATTCATAAAAAACACCAAAAAAAAGTGTGGGGGTCCCCCAAATTCAATAACCAGACCCTTTAGGTCTGGTATGGATATTAAGGGGAACCCCGCCGTCAATTTTCAAAAAAAAAATGACGTGGGGTTCCCCCCAAATATCCATAACCAGACCCTTCAGGTCTGGTGTGGAATTTAAGGGGAACTCCACCCCAAATTAAAAAAAAATGGCGTGGAGTCCCCCCTAAAATCCACACCAGACCCCTTATCCGAGCACGTTGACCTGGCCGGCCGCAGAAAAGAGGGGGGACAGAGCGCGCCCCCCCTCTCCTGGACCGCACCAGGCCACATGCCCTCAACATTGGGAGGGTGTTTTGGGGTGCCCCCAAAACACCTTGTCCCCATGTTGATGAGGAGAAGGGTCTCTTCCCCACAACCCTTGCCCGGTGGTTGTGGGGGTCTGCGGGCAGGAGGCTTATCGAAATCTGGAAGACCCCTTTAACAAAAGGGCCCCCCAGATCCCGACCCCCCCTGTGTGAAATGGTAATGGGGTACCTTGTACCTCTACCATTTCACGAGAAAAAAAAATGTAAAGGGTTAAAAACGACAAGAGCCGGTTTTTGACAAGTCCTTTATTATCTTCTTCTTTCCTTCGGGTTTCTTCTTCCTCCTCCTTCTTCTTCCTCTGCTTCTGTCTTGGGTCTTCTATTCCCGCATCTTGCCCGGCGTGTTCTTCCATCTTCTTCTCCTCCCGCTGTCCTTCTCGTCCGCATCTTCTTCTTGTTCTTCTTCGCCGGAGCCGCCGCTTCCAATTGAAATCCCCGCTGTCTGCCGGACCACGCCCCCCTCTGACGCCACGGGCAAGCTCTTAGGAGTGTGCTCCAAGTGCATCAGAGGGGGGCGTGGTCACAAGTCAGAGGGCGGGCAATTCAATTTGAAGCTTGTGCGCGGCTTTTTCTTTGCCAGAGTCGCCGCTTCCAATTGAATTGCCCGCTTTCTGAAACATGTGACCACGCCCCCCCTCTGACGCACAGGCACCACACGGGGACTTTCCTAAGAGCTTGCCCGTGGCGTCAGAGGGGGGGCGTGGTCCGGCAGACAGCGGGGATTTCAATTGAAAGCGGCGCCTCCGGCGAAGAAAAACAAGAAGAAGAAGATGCGGACAAGAAGGACAGCGGAAGGAGAAGAAGATGGAAGAACATTCCGGGCAAGATGCGGGAATAGAAGACCCAAGACAGAAGCAGAGGAAGAAGAAGAAGGAGGAAGAAACCCGAAGGAAAGAAGAAAAGAAGAAGATAATAAAGGACTTGTCAAAAACCGGCTCTTGACGTTTTTTACACTTGACACTTTTTTTTTGCTCGTGAAATGGTAGAGGTACAGTGTACCCCATTACCATTTCACACAGGGGGGGGCGGGATCTGGGGGGCCCATTTGTTAAAGGGGTCTTCCAGATTTCGATAAGCCTCCTGCCCGCAGACCCCCACAACCACCAGGCAAGGGTTGTGGGGAAGAGACCCTTGTCCTCATCAACATGGGGACAAGGTGTTTTGGGGGGTACCCCAAAACACCCTCCTAATGTTGAGGGCATGTGGCCTGGTTCGGTTCAGGAGAGGGGGGGCCGCGCTCTGTCCCCCCCTCTTTTCTGCGGCCGGCCAGGTCAACATGCTTGGATAAGGGGTCTGGTGTGGATTTTAGGGGGGACTCCACGCCATTTTTTTTTTAATTTGGGGTGGAGTTCCCCTTAAATTCCACACCAGACCTGAAGGGTCTGGTTATGGATATTTGGGGGGAAC
The DNA here is from genome assembly GCA_029574335.1 of Rana kukunoris. Taxonomy (NCBI): domain Eukaryota; kingdom Metazoa; phylum Chordata; class Amphibia; order Anura; family Ranidae; genus Rana; species Rana kukunoris. The sequence continues at coordinate 387,162,001 of CM056050.1, read as the reverse complement.
TCCCCGCTGTCTGCCAGACCACGCCCCCCTCTGACGCCACGGACAAGCTCTTAGGAAAGTCCCCGTGTGGTGCCTGTGCGTCAGAGGGGGGCGTGGTCACATGTTCCAGAAAGCGGGCAATTCAATTGGAAGCGGCGACTCCGGCAAAGAAAAAGCCACGCACAAGCTTCAAATTGAATTGCCCGCCCTCTGACATGTGACCACGCCCCCTCTGACGCACTTGCAGCACACTCCTAAGAGCTTGCCCGTGGCGTCAGAGGGGGGCGTGGTCCGGCAGACAGCGGGGATTTCAATTGGAAGCGGCGCCTCCGGCGAAGAAGAAGAAGAAGGAGAAGATGCGGACGAGAAGGACAGCGGGAGGAGCAGAAGATGGAAGAACACGCCGGGCAAGATGCGGGAATAGAAGACCCAAGACAGAAGCAGAGGAAGAAGAAGAAGGAAGAAACCCGAAGGAAAGAAGAAAGAAGATAATAAAGGACTTGTCAAAAACCGGCTCTTGTCGTTTTTAACCCTTTACATTTTTTTTTCTCGTGAAATGGTAGAGGTACAAGGTACCCCATTACCATTTCACACAGGGGGGGTCGGGATCTGGGGGCCCCTTTGTTAAAGGGGTCTTCCAGATTTCGATAAGCCCCCTGCCCGCAGACCCCCACAACCACCGGGCAAGGGTTGTGGGGAAGAGACCCTTGTCCTCATCAACATGGGGACAAGGTGTTTTGGGGGGCACCCCAAAACACCCTCCCAATGTTGAGGGCATGTGGCCTGGTGCGGTTCAGGAGAGGGGGGGGCCGCGCTCTGTCCCCCCCTCTTTTCTGCGGCCGGCCAGGTCAACGTGCTCGGATAAGGGGTCTGGTGTGGATTTTAGGGGGGACTCCACGCCATTTTTTTTTTAATTTGGAGTGGAGTTCCCCTTTAAATTCCACACCAGACCTGAAGGGTCTGGTTATGGATATTTGGGGGGAACCCCACGTCATTTTTTTTTTAAATTGACGGCGGGGTTCCCCTTAATATCCATACCAGACCTAAAGGGTCTGGTTATTGAATTTGGGGGGACCCCCACGCTTTTTTTTTCGTTTTTTTAATGAATGAATTCTCCTGCAATTGCCGGGAGCCGACAATTCATTATAGCCACGAGTCAGTTTTAAATGGCTTTTTTGCTTTGAAAAATGTCATTTTGTGCAGAGACAGTTCTAACCACAGGAAACATGCGCTTTTTCACATGCTGACATTAGAGCCCCCCATGGTACGAAATTTAAAGAAAAATTACACTTTTATTATTGCACTTTTAGCATTATTAAAATCACTGCTCCCGAAAAAACGGCCGTTTTAAAAAAGAAAAAAAGCATTGGTACATGTCCCCTGGGGCAGGACTGAGGTCCCCAAAAATTTTTTAGGACAAAACTTGCAGATTAGCCTTTAAAATTCACAATTAAGATTTCCCCCATAGACTTATACAGGGAGTTCGGCGGCGGCTTTACGTATCAATCACATCGCGCTGCTGCTGCGGCCGGTTCATGCGCCTAATTAGGGCTTCATCCAGCGCACCTATTAAGGCATGTACCGGCGCAGCGCAGCTTCATTAGTAAATCAGCCCCATTGTGTCTGACAGAGGGGTCCAGTTCACCTCTCGCTTTTGGAAGGCACTATGCCAGGCCCTGAAAAATGAACTATCTATGTCCTCTGCCTACCATCCTCAGACAAATGGGCAAACCGAGAGGACAAACCAGATTCTTGAGCAATATATACGATGCTTTACCACATTTGTTCAGGATGATTGGGTAGCACTATTACCGTTGGCAGAATTTGCCTTCAATAATGCCAGTCACTCAGTTACGGTTCAGTCTCCATTTTTTGCAAATTATGGGTTCCATTCTGTCTTCTTACCTAACATTATCCCTGAATCTCTGGTTTACTTCCTGGGTCGCAACAACAAATTGTTACAAGAGACTATGGTCAAGGCACAGGCAACTAATAAGAGAATATTTGACCGAAAGAGAAGAGGCGAATTGTGTCTCCAACCAGGTGACCAAGTGTGGTTGTCTACTACCAATCTTAGAATGGCTTGTCCCTCGAAGAAATTGGCACCAAAGTTTATTGGCCCTTTTTCAGTCAAGAAAAAACTAAATGAAGTGTCTTATGAACTTCTCTTACCTGATTCGCTTAAGATCCACCCGGTGTTCCACGTGTCCCTGCTGAAACCCACAGTACCTGATCCCTTCCCAGACAGAAGATCGGGGCCACCTGAACCCGTGATGGTTGATGGAGACAAGGAATATGAGATGGAGGCTATTGTAGACTGCAGGAAAAGAGGTAACCAACTACAATACTTGGTCAAGTGGAGGGGGTATGGACCAGAAGAGAACTCCTGGGAACCCAAGCAGAATGTGCATGCCCAAGAGCTGATCCAGGCCTTCTTCCGAAGCCACCCTCAAAAAAGATCTCTTTTGGGCACCCGGAGGTTGCCTATAAGGGGGGGGGGGGCAATGTCAGGGATCTGTCACCTAAGGGTTAACAGTGCAGACTGATTCAAATGATTGGCAACAGGCTGCCTTATTTAAACCCCTCAGCAGCACTGTGATCTTGCTGTCTGATCTGAATCTCATTCAGAAACCTGAACCTGCATCATTCTGACCTGGCTTTCTGACTCAGCTGCCATCTCCAGTCCTGACCTGCTCTGTTTACCTGTCTGCCTGATCCTCTGTTGCCGAATCCAGCCTGAAATCTGACCATTCCTTGCCTGCTGCTTTTTGCCTGTACTGATCTTCCGTGTATGACCTGGCTTGTCTGACTCTCCTGCTGTCTCCTGTATTTGCATGTGCATGTTGCTCTCAGGCGCACCTGCATCCGGTGAACTGCGTCCGCTGACCTGCATCCGCAGAACTGCATCCGCTGACCTGCATCCGATGATCTGCATCCAGCTGACCCACACCTACAGTGCTCCAGCCTTTCTCATTCGCCTACATCTCCAATATCAGAGACTCTGCAGGCACTCTTACCCCACTGTGCTCCTACGGTCACTGTCTCACCCCCAGTGATCCCGGAACCAGGGCGGTACGAGAGGTCTCCCTCTGTTCGTCAGGCTCATCCCCCAGGTACGTGTCACACTTAGCGGTCAAAGATTGGGTATCATTGGAACACATGCAATTCACCCAAGAACTTAATACCTTACCGTGGATTCACCCTAAATACCATTCAAGGGGTATCAAATCACACCCTCTCATAGGTCTTACCTTAAGAGTCTTCCACAGCACCTTCAAACCCACTAATATTACCCCCTGGCTCAGCCCTTTAAAGACACTTAGAAATAACCTGGATTTCCTTCCGGGTCTTGAGAAAAAATTTCTATTTCACCACTGGCCACACAGGAAAATACTATCCAAACACTTTTTTAAACATGGGAAAATGCTGTCTAGAGAAGACCCGGACAATGATATTAAGCCCTTCCAAATCCCACATTGGAATTACATCCAAATCAGACAATACCTTTTTAACCACTTGCTTACTGGGCACTTAAACACCCTTCCTTCCCAGAGCAATTTTCAGCTTTCAGCACTCTCACACTTTTAATGACAATTACTCAGTCATGCAACACTATACCTAAATGATTTTTTTGTCCTTTTCTTCCCACAAATAGAGCTTTCTTTTGGTGGTATTTGATCACCTCTGGGGTTTTTATTTTTTGCGCTATTAATAAAAAAAGACCGAAAATTTAGAAAAAAAAAGATTTTTTCTTACTTTCTGTGATAACATTTTGCAAATTATTAATTTTTCTTCATACATTTTGGCCACAATTTATACTGCTACATGTCTTTGATAAAAATAACCCAATTTTTTTCGAAATGATTGGGTCTGTGTGAAAGTTTTAGAGTCTACAAGCTATAGTGCAAATCATAAAAAATTATCACATCTGATTACATCTAATTTACTGAAGGCCTATCTCATTTCTTGAGACCCCAACAAGCCAGGTACAAATGCCTCCCAAATAACCCCATTTTGGAAAGTAAACATTCCAAGGTATTTATTAAGAGGCATGGTGAGGTATTTGAAGTTGTAATTTTTTCCCACAATACTTTGCAAAATTAAGATTTTTATTTTTTATTTAAAAATGTTCTCAAAATTGTCATTGTAATAGCTTATTTCTCTCACATGGCATGTGCATACCACAAATGACACCCCAAAATACATTCTGATACTCCTCCTGAGTAAAACAATACCCCATGTGTGAGACTTTTTCACTGCCTGGCCACATACAGAGGCCCAACATGCAGGAAGCACCATCAGGGGTTTTAGGAGCATAAATTGCACATCTAACTAGTTGACTACCTATTACACTTTTGAAGGCCCTGGAACACCAGGACAATGAAATTACCCACAAAATGACCCCATTTTGGAAAACTAACACCCCAACATATAATCTATGAGGCATTATGAGTCTTTTGAACGGTTCATTTTTTTCCAGAAGTTTTTGGAACACGTGGAAAAGAAATGAAAACGCATTTTTTTTACACAAAGTTGTCCGTTTCTAAGATATTTCCAACACATAGCATTTAGATAGCAAAAATGACACCCCAAAATACATTCTGCTACTCCTCCTGAGTAAAACGATACCCCATGTGTGAGACTTCTACACAGCCTGACCACATACAGAGATCAAACATGCAAGGAACACGGTCAGGTGTTCCAGAGACACATAGCATGCACATACCAAGAGTTACACCCCAAAATACATTATGCTGAGCAAAGAGTAAACAAAAGATTACCTTTGGTAATAGTAGCGCAATTCTACACAGCAGGATAGCACTGGTCCAGGCAGCAGGCAGGGACTTGGTCAGCAACGGCATACACAATTGTCCAGGCAGGGATACTGTCCCGTCAGGGTTAGTGCAGGTGGTCAGTTCATGCAACAGGCAGAGGCATGATGGCATAGGTCCTACAGGCAGAAGTAGGGCCTCGTTCAGGACAGAATGGGGACAGGGGTAGAGGCTTCTCCCACCCAAATCTCTTTAAAGGCTCCGGGCAACCAGACCCTAATCTAGAATGAGAAAACAAAATCAATTGTTTTCTTCATCCAGAAAAACAATTCTGGAGCCCCTCACATATGTGAGACCCCTGTGCTAAGAATCCCACTAGTCCACTGGCAGGGTAAAAGATCAGTCCAAGAGGCAGGCAAAAAGAATGGTCAAACTGTCCAGGGTCAGTTCCAGATCAGGCAGAGGTATAAACAGAATCAGTAGGCATAAGCGTGGTCAAATAACAGTCCAGGGTCAGTTCCAGATCAGGCAGAGGTATAAACAGAATCGGTAGGCAGAATCGTGGTCAAATAACAAGCCGGGGTCATAAGCAGAGGTATAAGGGGTGTGAAGGTAAATGGCAGGAAGTGACTAATAATTTAGTGAGGTATGGTAACGGGCGAAACAACCAACTACGCAGAGGCCTGGTTGGGAAGGGCATTTAGGACAATAAAAAGTGGTGGCTCTTCTCACTCCTGCTTTGGAGCACACCTTGCATCTTTTTTGGCATTTTTGGCCTGTTGGTCTGGGAGGGAATTTATCTGGAAAGTGGCGCTCGTTGAGTCGGCTAACCACATCGGATCGAATGTTTGCTGGTGGGTTGCTGGGGTATAAAAGGGCAGTGGTGATTTCCTCCAGGTAGAAAAGGTAGGATTTGGGTCTTGGAGTGGATTTACGATATATCACATAAGTATTGTACATGGCCAAATTGAACAAATAAATTGAAACTTTTTTATACCACTGGTATGATCTTCTTGTGGAAAGGTAGGGTTCCAGCATCTGGTCGTTCAAATCGACACCCCCCATGAACTTATTGTATTCTTGAATACATTTTGGCTTCTGGATTTGCCCATTCCTCGTTCTGGTCTCAACGAATGTGTTCTTGTGGATTGTAGAAAGCACGTACACAACCCTTTTGTCCCTCCATTTTACAGCCAGAACTTCCTCATTGCGTAAACTCGCCGTCTCCCCTTTTTTTAATTTTTTGGTGACGAGGCTTTGAGGAAAGCCCTTCTGGTTCGATCGCACGGTGCCACATGCTGGGGTGTTCTTTCGGAAAAGGTTTCGGAACAGGGGCAAACTGGTATAAAAATTGTCCACATACAAGTGGTATCCTTTCTCCAGGAGTGGGTTTAGGAGTTGCCAAACAATTTTCCCGCTGGTTCCAATGTAGTCTGGACAATTAGGGGGGTGTAGCTGGCTGTCCTTTCCTTCGTATACGTTGAAGGCATACGTATACCCCGTGGCTCGGTCACATAATTTATAGAGCTTCACACCATAGCTGGCCCTTTTGCTGGGAATAAATTGTTTTATGCCGAGCCTGCCAGAAAATTTTACTAGGGATTCATCCACACATATTTGTTGGTCCGGGGTAAACAACTGGGGGAAAATTTTGGAAAAATAATCAAGTAGTGGCCGAATTTTATAAAGTTTATCAAAATTTGGGTCATTTCGGGGAGGGCACTGGGTATTGTCATTGTAGTGTAGGAATCTCATGATCAATTGATATCTGGACCTGGGCATTTTTGAGGAAAAGATGGGCATGTGGTAGATGGGGCGTTTTGACCAATAGGAATGTAATTGGTTTTTATGGTTTAGTCCCATACAGAATACGAGGACCAAACATTTTTTAAACTCTTCCACTGTTAGGGCTCTCCACTCGAAGGGACAGGCATAATGGGATGTGGGGTTACTGGAAATAAATTGTTGTGCATAAAGAGTGCACTGGGTCACAATTGAGGCAAGCATGTTGTCGGTGAAAATTAAATTAAAAAAGTTAATCTGGGCAAAATTTTCTGTGTCCAGCTGGACTCCTGGCTGGGCAGTGAAAGGGGGAATGTTGGCTTCTCCTGAATTAGAAGGAAGCCACAGGGGGTTCTGAAGAGAATAAGGAAGGCTGGCATGGGACCTAACCCTTTGGGACTGAGGTGACACCCCACTGGTACGTGACCTTGCTTGCTGAGGTATTGCGGTTCTGGTGGATGGCACATCGGTTCTGGTGGATGGCACAGCGGTGCTGGTGGATGGCACTGCCTCCTTAGCAATACGCCTTCTTCTGGCAGGTGGACCCTCCTCCTCTTCTTCTTCTTCTTCTTCTTCCTCTTCTTCCTCTTCTTCCTCTTCCTCCTCTTCTTCCTCCTCCTCCTCCGAGGATGTCTCTGCTCCACTGCTGACTATCGGCTCATAGGTGACGTCAGATTCGTTGTCTGAATTTTCAGGGGAATCCAAATCGCAGAGCTCCCCATTGCTCTCGTCAGCCGCAATAATTTCATACACCTCCTCAAGTGAAAATGATCTTGTAACGGTCACCACCGATTACGACCTTCCATCCAACCACGACAAGCTTATCTGACACACTGCGACAATCTTGCATCCACGATCCATATCAATTCCCATAAACAAGACGAGACTCAAGCTCTGCACTTGCTTCAAAGATATGACAATTTATTGGTATTTTCTCAGCTTCTTATACAGTTTCAAGCATAATACAGTTCATCACAGGGCAATGTAGTCCCCACCCCCCTATTCACTCACTGAGGATAATTATTTAATTGGTAGCTAGACATGACGGCACCGCATCATCAATAGTGTTCAATCAACCTTGAATAATACACAGACATCTAGTTGAATAAGTTATCTAGACAGCTTTATCACACAATGGCAGAGTCTTGTGAGAGTGGGTGCAATCAACACCTTTAACGGAATGTCTTTACAGTGAATAGCCAACACCTTAAGATATTTCAATAGCCTATTATACAAAGGTATGACTCACTGTCTGGTTGACCTGGTCATGTCATCATGAACTCCTTGTGATATCTCAGTCCTAAAATGAAGTATTAATAATGTCCCATCTGTAATATATGAATTATGATTCTTTGTCACCCTATGGCCCTAGTGGACATAAGGTGACCCTAGACATAGGAATATCTCAGTCTGTCACGGTGTATTACGTTACACATCTTTTAGCCATTGTTGGCACTGATGACACTGACAGGTGGCACTGACGGCAAATGGCACGGACTGATGGCAGATGGCACTGATGGCAGCTGGCACAGGCAGATGGCACTGATGGCAGATGGCACCGATGGCACGGGCAGATGGCACTGATAGCTGATGGCAGATGGCACTGATGGCAGATGGCACGGGCAGGTGGCACGGGCAGATAGCACTGATGGCACTGATGGCAGGTGGCACAGGCAGATGGCACAGGCAGGTGGCACTGATGGTAGATTGCACTGGCAGGTGGCACTGATGGTAGATTGCACTGATGGCAGATGGCAGGGGCAGGTGGCACTGATGGCAGGTGGCACTGATGGCAGGGGCAGGTGGCACTGGGGGCAGGTGGCACTTATGGCAGGGACAGGTGGCACTGATAAGAATGCACTGGCAGGTGGCACTGGCTATTTGCACTGGCAGGTGGCACTGACAGAGATTGTGGCACTGTGTTTACCTGTGTTTGACTTTTTTTCACTCACTTGTTGCTGTTTCTTTCTCTCCTCACACGCTGTGTGTGAGGAGAGAAAGCCGGCGATGAGAGATGATCTCATTTGTTTACAATTGAGATCATCTCTCATTGGACCGCGGGATCGAGTGCTGAATGGCCTCTGCGATTGGCCATTCAGCACGATCTGTGATTGGCTGTGTCCAAGGGACACGGCCAACACAGTTTTTTGCCGATGCGCGCTCGCGGAGACGCGCAGGGAGCGGGGAAAGACAGTCACGTCCAAAGATGTCAACCCGGCGCCTCAGGTTTGCGCTGTTCACGTCTTTCGACGATTAAAACGGACCCGAAGTGGTTAAATATTTGGCTTCATATTATCTTGGTACCTTTAAAGTCCCACTGCCTTCTTCATGTATCCTTAAACTTCGTCACTGGGAAGAATTTTCCCTTTATAGATAGGACTCAGCCCTTCCTTCTCTGAGCTGGCTGCTCAGCTGTCAGTTAATTGTCAGCTCCTATCTCTCCACAGTGACTTACCTGTTGATGATTTCCTGCTCGTCAGTCCTGCTTACTTAAGCCGTTCAGCCCAGATGATCTCTGCCTTTGCCTGATCAACATTACAGAGACTTTTTCCTGTGTTCCTGTTAAAGACTTGCTAGGCTAATGTTCCTTCTGGCTCCAGATCCTGCTGCTGTCCCACTATGCTGATTCCTGACTTTCTGGTTACCGAATGTTGGCTATGTTTTGACTATGTTTGTTCTATTTACTTTTATTATTAAACAAGTGTGATTTAACTGTACTTCTGTCTCGGTCTGATTCATGGTTTCTGACAGTAGGCAAAGGCCATGAATTCATAGGATGCAGTCAATCCACTTGTTGGTAATATTTTCTTCTTCTTGGAATACCCAAGGTGATTGTCTCAGACAAGGGTAGTCAGTTTGTGTCCCGGTTCTGGCGAGCCGTTTGTGCGCAGTTGGGAGTTCAGCTTGCTTTCTCCTCTGTGTATCATCCGCAGTCTAATGTGGCTGTAGAATGAGCCAACCAGTCCTTGAAGCAGTTGCTATGTTGCTATATTTCTGACCATCAAAACAACTGGTCAGACCTCTTACCTTTGCCAGAGTTTGCTCACAATAGTGCCTTGAATTCTGCTTCCCGATAGTTCCCGTTTATGGTGAACTATGGTTTCCAACCTTCCATGTTGCCTGACTCATTTGTTCTGCAGAGCATTCCTGCATTAGAGGAACATCTCTGTGGTCTTAGTTCCACTTGGGCACAAGTCCAGGAGGCTTTGCGACATGCCAATGATAGGTACAGACTCCATTCTGACCGTCTGCCTGCGCCTTCCTACCAGGTTGGGGACAGGGTCTGACTCATCTCACAACCTCCGACTCAGTGTTCCATTTCTGAAGTTTGCACCTTGGTTTATTCGGCCTTTCAGGATTCTTCCGCAGAATTAACCCAGTGGCTTATGCTTTAGAACTTCCTTCTAATATGCGTATCTCAAATGTATTCCATGTCTCATTAAAACCTTTGGGCTGCAACCGCTTTACCACCTTGGTGCCACGTCCTCACCCTGTAGAGCTTGAGAAGTATGAAGTACAGTCCATTGTTGATACCCGTGGGCACATACAGTACCTGGTGCATTGGAAAGGGTACGGTCCGGAGAAATGCTCTTGACATGTTTGCTTTTTGTCGGGAAAACCAGCTGTGTGTATGCTCTATAGCAGTTTTCCTGACAGGTAAACTGTGAGCAAAAAATGAGTACTTGTTCTCTTTTTTCCCGCCGCGATTCTCTGCGTTTTTTTTGCTCTGCAGTTTTCCTATGGGAAACACTGCAGTGGAGCATACACGAGGCCGGTTTTCCTGACCAAAGCTGTGTACACAGAAAAAAGCAACCGAGCAGGTTCTCAGTTTTCCCGGCAGACTTTTAAACAAAGAAAAAGTGTAGCGCTAAAAGGAGGAAAGACTACTATTTAGATAGTCCTTTTAACAAATAGAATGTCCATAATGTGAAAAAAAGTTCATATCAACAATCCAAAACTTTTATTCACCACAAGTAGTGACTCAATAGATAACGAGGTGAGTATTAAAGGATCTGCCACCGGTGTAGTGAAACTTATTGAGGCTTACCAGAAAGTGAGGATCTGAATAAGCATATACTCATCAGATCAGAATCGCTTCAAACGATATCCGAGATCCGAATATGTTTATGGATGTTGTATACTCAATGGAACTCCTGGGATATCTTCATATGTAATATGTAATGAATCCACGGAGATTGGTTGCAGATGTGTGAACTCAAGTGAAATTATTACCATGTGTGGTAATAATTAAAATAGCCAAAGGAAAAAATATAAAGTGCACATAGCGTGATTCTGTATTACCAAATAAATTGCACTTACATTTAAGTAGGATACACCAAGCACTTAGTAATAAAGTAGAGCAGTGGGGTCTCCCGACGCATTTTGTTCCCTTAGAACGTCATCTGGGGCACTGACACACTGCTAGAAGACCCTATTTATATAAGAAATACCCCCATACCTTAATTATGGCTCCAGTGTGAGGAAAAGACATCCTCAGTAATTACTTCCGGTTTGTGACAAACTTTTGGATAGGCGTGAGTTCCAAGTCTCGTTCTGAAATGGCTAGTTGGAACGCAACGCCTATGTCATATCCCCCGGATGCGCTCCAAGTCCCATATGATTCTCGGGGCTGGAACACAACGTGCGTAACGTCCGCAATACTGGCGGACACACTCCCCCTGTAGTTACGGCCAGGATATGACTTAGTGCATTCCGGAATATCCAAAAGGTTGGAACGCAGCGTCCACAATGGTACAAGAGCCGCACCACTACAAGTGTATGTAGTGACCAGATCCCTGCTGCTGCGTAAACAGGAAGCATGTTAAAAGTCAAAAGGGGTCGCCATCTGATATTAACATATTATGTCACAAAACCGGATTATGGATTATCTACTCACTTCCTGGTTGGTAAAAAAAAGGAGAGGGGGTTTTGATTAAAAATGGACTGGTGTAAAATATAGAAAACCATTTAGTAATAACTCAATATTAAATGAGTTTATACTTAGAATAATTTTAGATTCGATTAGAAATCTCAAAATTATTAAAATTAATAAGTATTAATTAAAATGATTCAAATAATTAAAATGATTAAAATTACCTAAGATAGGAGGCTAGAATAGAGGACCCATAATTGGATATAGTGTATTTATAGGGGATCTAGGATGCATTAATGAAGGCATTAATGTCCCACTCTACATTCAACCCGTATGGTACATAAGTCTGTAGTTCATATATCCAATAGGTCTCTAACCTCGATACACCCCTAGTTTTAGCTCCGCCTCTCCAGGGTGGCATATACTTATCGATGACAAGAAATTGTGTGCCTAGCGGATTGCGAGCATGGCATTCTCTATAGTGCTGTGGCACGGTGTGTTTGGTGCCACCACTGAAAATCTTACTTACATGTTCACCTACCCGTACGGAAAAAGGTCTAATAGTACGGCCCACATATTGTTTCCCGCACGGGCAGACTTTTGACTACCGGGAAAACCGATCGTGTGTACGAGGCATAAGAAGATCAATGATGTCAGTGGGAAGATATCCCTAAAAATTATTGTGTAGTAAAATTTCCCCACTACATATGATATATGTTCTAACAAGAGATTAGACTTTTGTGATATGCATGTGCATTGTATAATGTTTGGAGTGATTGGAAGGCTCTTTGCAGCAACTAATATATATGCTTGTAATAATCATTCAGTGACCTAGGTGCAACACACAATCATATACAACTTGGTCTTTTAATAAGTGTATTATTCAAATTGCATTTTACCCAAAAAATAAATATTCATTAATTAATATTGAGTATTCACTTTTTCATATCCTAAACCTCCTCATTTATGGATGGAAGCAGTGTGGATGCTGTTACCTTTCATTACATTTTTAGATTATTTTTGTACTATACTAATTTGCCTGTCACATTTTTATATGCTGTCGGCTTGACTGTATTAGCTAAAATTGATAGGACATGGACACCATGGCTGAAGGATGATAAAATAAACTTTATACAAGACTTGGAATTCATAGAGTATCTTTGATCAATTAAGATAAAAAATAGCACAATACACTATTATTGTAGCCTGATAGAGGATATGCGTGTGTGTGTGTTTGTAAGAAAGGATGGAGGGGCTTAAGGATAGCTGTTGATGCGATTTTATATATGTTTAATACTTAAAGTGGAGTTCCACCCTGAAAAATAAATTTACTTAAAAAAAAATAATAAAACATTTTTTTTTTTTTTACTTGCCTTTAACTTACTGTTGCTATGCACGCTGCATTCTGGGAACTGTGTGTATCCCAAAAGGCAGCCGGCCCATTCACAAAGTGCTGCTCTTCTCACGCATGCACAGTTAGGCCTTGTACACACGACGGGAAATATCCGCTGTAAACGGTCCCCGGATCGTTTACAGCGTATATTTGCGCCGGGATGTTTTGATCCGATGGCTGTACACACCATCGGATCAAATTCCCCGCCGGCGGACAGCGCGGTGACGCGGCGGTGACGTTGACGCCGCCACGTGACCGCCACGTCACCGCACCAGGAAGTAAACACTTCCGCGCGCATGCGTCGGATCCATTCACAGGATACGACGCATGTGCGGCAAGATATGTCCGCTGGTTTGCCGTACTAACCAGCGGACATATCTGACGGCCAGCTATCCGGCGGAATTATTTCAAAGCATGCTTTGAAATTTTTCCGCCGGATGAATCCGGCAAAAAGCGTCCGTTTGCCCCTACAGACGAGGGGATTTTTCGGCTGAAATGGTCCGTCGACCATGTTCAGCGGAAATATCCCCTCGTGTGTACAAGGCCTCAGAAACGGCTTCACTGCCAGGATCGAGAATCAGCCTCGGCGGGGGCCGACATCACTGGCAACTAGGACAGGTAAGTGTCCTTATTAAAAGTCAGCAGCTTTTTTTTTACTGGACCTCTGCTTTAACATTGAAAGGGTGCAATTAAAAATAAAATTTAAAAAGCATTAAAACTAAGAAAATTCTACTTTTTAATAATTGAAAGATTGCAACCGTATATGCATACATATTAATATGCTGCCTTCAATGGCTGCCAAAGAGTTAACATTAGAGATCCTGTGGCTGCTCATGCTAATTTTGTGTAGCATTTTAAAATGACTATATCACCCCCCTCAGTGAGCAGTAAAGTCCCGCTACTCAGCTTGCAATTCTCGGGAGAGATCAGGTTGTGATTTATGGAGCCGATTATTGAAAAGCCATCATCTTAAAGACCAAATTATAATTTGGCACTATGTCTGTCATTGAAGTGATTTGTAAGATGTTTTTAGATGTACTCTGATTGTACTGCTGTGCTTTCCAGCTTGTATCCCACGATGGAGAAAATGTATCTGTCAGGCATTCAACTTCATTTAAAAATGAACTGCCATCCATTCAGATAATTCCATGCTTTCCATAAAAGGCCTAAGATGGCAGCCACTAGATTTGTTCCTGACTCCAAGCAAAATGAATACATTGAGATAAACATATTTAACATTGTAATATATAGATTCCTGTGTAAAAAAAAAAGAAGATAACAAATAATTTAAAATAATATACAGGGCATATGTTTTAAAACATATCAGACTTTCCCTTTGCCTTTAAGTGAAGCTGTCTTGCCTTAAAAAAAGATCAGTTAAGGTAGCAATAGTGGTAAATTGCAGTCATATTGTAGTGCTTGGTTTTGATTTTGTTAGTCTTCACATAAGCCCTTGTGTTCTTGTGGAGCACTTTGGATCCTAGGCACAGGCTTTACACAGTTTACCTTCCAATAGAATTTAAGACCTGACACTAAGCCCTGTCCTGTCTTTCAGGTGTCAAATGTTATAGCCTTTTTCAACCAGGGGGTTGCCCTGGAAAAATGCCTGAAAATTGTGCCAAAAATTGTATACAAGTCGTTGTGTAGATGAAAGCTACATTTTTAGTTACACTAGGTCACAGGTTTTCATTATGCACCATTACTACCTCCTAGCTGTTGGCATCCTAACAACCAGTCGCCTGCATAGAATCCTTGATTGACCCTCCCCTGCCCCTCTCCATCAGTATCAGGGTCACATTAGCTGAGTGATGGAGAAAAACTGAGGGAGAAGAGAAATATTGGAATACTACTAGTCAGCAGTTTGCAAAAGTATATTTGCTTTGCAAGAATAAACCCCCTCTAACGTTAAGAGTCCTACTTGGACTTGTGGATGTTGCTGAATTATTTAAAACTATTAGAATAACGTTTACATTTTGGAATGGGTTGCCTCAAGACTGTCCATAATTTTTAAAGGGTGCCTTGACTGAGAAGAGATTGAGAAACACCGGCCCATAGTGCCCACTATGGCTCTAGAATTTGACCACTGAAGGGCTTAGCACAATGGATTAGAGTTCATTTTCAAATTAAAGAGGTTGAGGCCCTGTTATTAACCTGGGGTTAAGATCAAAGGGGCACCACAGGAAAACGGGTGCCTGGTCCGTTGTACTGTTGTTACCTTTTGCCTTAATTAAGTCAGAAGGGTAATACAGTATAAATAACAAAATTACCCATATGAGACAAGCAGAGAGAAGGTAGAAAAGTCAGTAACAGCAAGTGTAGTCAGCAGTAACAGGTGTAAGGGAACCAAAAGTAGGATTTGTAGTGGAAGCTACAGAGGGGCAATGTGCACACAAGGGGGGAGATTTACTAAAACTGGTGCACCTTTACCACAACAGATGAATATAAGGCTTACGTTTCATGATCGACTTCCGAGAGCTGTGGTGGGAGACCGAAAGTCTTTCACACCTGTTCAGTATTCTCCCCCCCGCTTACACTAACCCTAAATATCCCCCTCTTTCACTCAACCCTTTCTATCTCCTTTCTCAACTTGCTACGCAATCACGCATGGTGTCACCCAACCCGGTTTTCTTATTCTCTATCATACCATCCCCCCATCCTGATCCCTTCCCATATATTAGTCCACACAACCCCCTCACTCTCATAGTTGTATAATCTGATTGTACATTGGTAGACTTTTTTCCTCCTTGTTTCCACTTGCCCATGCCATTGGATGTTCACTCTTAGACCCCTTGGTCGTTTCCCCTTACTTCCCACTGCCCTTGAAGCGCTAGGTACCACACGCATGTTCTCCTTGAAATAATTATTTCCTTTGATTCTTCACGATGTCAAGAAAGTTTCTAGTATACACGGTTTATACAATATTTACTTTGAAACAGTTTTGCCCGAAAACCTTGTGTGGTATTGCCTATTATAGATGCATTGTGAGCTTTATTCTGTTACCACTCTTTTCAATAGATATGTGCGTTCCCATTCGTAATGAATGGATTTTCGTACGAATTTGTTAGTATTCGTACATTCGTATCAATTCGAACATCCGAAAAGCTGAAAGACCCAAAATACGAAAATTACGGAATTACGAATAAGCAAAATAACGAACAAGTGAAAATACGAACGTATGATTGGACAATCTTACTAAAATACGAAACACCGAAAAAGCAAAAGAACGAAAATGACATCTATAACGAACGATTTGCATTCCGTATTTTAAATCCTTTGTCTGTTCATATTTTCATGTGTGTGTTTTGTAAATCTGTTTCTTTGTCTGTTCGTAAATTTGTGTACTTGTATCGTTCTTTCGAATGTGCACTGGGCAGTGTAGTTAGTGAGTGATGTATCTTACTTAATATCTTAGCCAATCCGCTTATCTCCTTTGTGCTGAGTCACACTGTACAGTGTAAAGCCTCGTACACACGATCGGACTTCAAACAAACTTTTCTGTGGATTTTTGTCTGAAGGGAGTTGGCCAGACATTTGAAATCGAAAAAAAATTGTCCGATGGAGCGTACAGATGGTCGGATTTTTTGAAAAACGCTAATTTTGACGTTTGTTGGCAAAAAGTCTGACCGTGTGTATGGGGCTTAAGAGAAAGTATATCTTAATATGGATTAGCCACGTGTTGCTATGTTTTCACGGAAGTACAAAATTACGAATCCATTAAACGAAAATTAATATCTAACAAAATTACAAATTTAGAATCAACGAAAATAAATTAGACAGAAGATTAGGCTTAAGAGAAAGTATATCTTAATATGGATTAGCCGCGTGTTGCTATGTATTTACGAAAGTACAAAATTACGAATCCATTAAACGAAAATTATTATCTAACAAAATTACAAATTTAGAATCAACGAAAATAAATTAGACAGAATTACGAATCATTCAGTATAAACGAAAATAAAACTGTTACGAAAATACGAACGGGTCCGAATAGGAAGACTTGAGTCTTACGAAATTGCGAATCTTTATGAATCTACGGAACTAGACGAAACGGAACAAAAAAATACGAACATTTTTGTTGTGCACATGTCTACTTTTCAATGACAATTGTTGAATGGGAAAAAGAAAAGGACAAAAAAATAAATTTAAAAAAAGTACACATGTTTTCGTTTAAGAGTTTGGATTTGTTATGCTTTCGTGATTATTTGATTATTTGTACTGTTTATAGTACTAATACTGTTTATACTGTTTTCATTATATTCCTTACTCTGCGGCTGCGACCGCAGATATGCATTTTATTGACTAATGACAATGCATTATATTTCTTGTTCTGTACCACTCTTTTCAATAAAAACTTTTGAAACAAAAAAAAAAAAAACTGGTGCACACTGAATCTGGTGCAGCGAGCCATAGTACCCAATCTGATTCTAACTTTGGATTGTTCAATTAAGCTTTGACAAAACTTAGAAGCTGATTGGTTGCTATGCAGAGCTGCACCAGATTCTGTATTTACCTGTTTTAGTAAATTGCCTCCATGATGTTCGTAACAACTGACCTTTTTATTGAAATCTGTTATTCACTCATTATTTTGATGAATATAGGTGAGGATTTGAACCTCCCATAAATCTATTTTGATGAAAACTCAGGTCTTGGACACCTGATGAAAACATTATTATACATATAATAGAAGATGGTACTTATTTTTCACTGTGATTTTATTCATCCCCTGTAACCTGTCTAGTTAAAATTATCCATTCCTCTGCTCAAAGAAGACAATGGCTACTGTAGTAGAAGTAGAAGGTCTAATAAACCTTTTCTTGAGTTTTTTTTTTGTACTCTGCTATTGTCCTGTGCTTGAGATCAGGCATTTTTAGGCCTCATGCACACTGGACGTTGTTTACAGATGTTGTTTTTGGCTTCAAGCATTTTTTTTGTGGCCGGTATTTTTTGCTCTAGGCACAGGGACTTAAAGGTGTAAAAAATGGATGCAGGGTGGCACCCCTATTCTACAGCATGCATTAATAATGAGGGAGAGGGGGGCACAACTTTACATCCTTGCCCAGGGCGCTGGATGACCCTGTCTAGAGATGAGCCGAACATACCCGCGTTCGGTTCGCACCAGAACGTTCGAACAGACCGCGGGTTCGTGCGAACATTTAGAACCCCATTGAAGTCTATGGGACTCGAACGTTTGAATTAAAAAACGATCATTTTAAAGACAAATATTCAATTTAATGTTGGAAAACGTCTTTCAGAACCCGGGTCTTGCCCCAGGGAACATGTATCAATGGAAAAAAAAGTTTTAAAAATGGTTGTTTTTTCTGGAGCAGCGATTTTAATGATGCTTAAAGTGAAAAAAAAAAGAAAAGTTATTTTAAATATCAAACCTGCTGGGTGTCTATAGTAGTGGCATGTGTTCAGGGATGGTGCAATGATTTTTGACACCCTAGGCGAAACCTTATTTTGCTGCCCCCTTTGCTCCTCCCATGACCCCACCCCCTTTGTTCTTGCCCTGACCTTTTTAGTGGCTGCTCAAAAACAAAAAAAAAATACCTTCAAAGTTGCTGCTTTCTCCACAAACCAAACTTCTCCTGCAATCCTCACTCCCAGCACCCTGCCATCCTGCTGCCAGCAATCCTCACTTCCAGCACCCTGCCATTCCTGCTCACAGCAATCCTCACTTCCAGCACTCTGCCATTCCTGCTCCCAGCAATCCTCACTTCCAGCACCCTGCCATTCCTGCTCCCAGCAATCCTCACTCTCAGCACCCTGCTAAGCAATCCTCACTCTCAGCACCCTGCTATTCCTGCTCCCAGCAATCCGTACTTCCAGCACCCTGCCATTCCTGCTCCCAGCAATCCTCACTTCCAGCACCCTGCCATCCTGCTCCCAGCAATTCTCACTTCCAGCACCCTGCCATTCCTGCTCCCAGCAATCCTCACTCCCAGCACCCTGCCATCCCACCTCCCAATATCCTGCCATCACTTAGACCAGCCTGCCACCTCTGTGACATGTGACATGTGACAGCTAATGCATTTAGGTGCTATTAAACAGCAGACGCACAGTTACAGCAAATGCGTTTAGTTGCTATTAAACAGCACACGCGCAGTAAGAACGATTGTGTTTATGTGGAATTAAATAGCCCACGTGTATTAACAGTAAATGTGTTTATGTGCAAATAAATAGCAAACGTGCACTTACAGTAAATGCACTTACGTGCTATTAAAGAGCAAACTTTCACTTATAGTAAATGTGTTTACGTGCGATTAAACAGCAAACGTGCACTTACAGTAAATGCGCTTACGTGCGATTACACAGCAAACGTGCACTTACAGTAAATGTGCTTACGTGCGATTACACAGCAAATGTGCACTTACAATAAATGTGCTTACATGCGATTACACAGCAAACTTGCACTTAAAGCAAATGCGCTTAGGTGCAAATAAGCAGGACAATTGCAGTAACACCCAGTACATTTAGGTGTAAACTAAACACAGCACACAGCCACAGGCAATACAACACGTTAGAGCACTGCAGCTATGCACAATCTCCTGCCTGCACAATCTCCTGCCTGACAAATACTAATAGCAGATCTAGCTAAGCTATACCGTGTATAAATATATGTACAACTCCTAAGGATGTATATATATATTCTCTACACACTGTAATAAAGCTAAACTGACTAGCCTGCTCTATCTAGCTAGCTAAAAAGATAATCTCTCTGTCTCTCTGACTGCTCTCTTTAACAAAGCCGGAACACACTACACCATGGCGCTCGGAAGGCGGCCTTTTATAGTGTGGGGCGTGTGCTAAAGCTCTGAGCTATAATTGGCCAAAGCACCCAGGCTTTGGCCAATTATGGCTCTTCGTTTTTGGGCGCTGTGATGGGCCAAGCATGCGGGGGTCATGGTGCATGCTTGGGCAATCATCAGCACGCAACGCCACAGTGAATTATGGGCCGACGCGCATCACTCGAATTTGGCGCGAATGACCCGTTTTGTTCGATTTTCGACGAATGATCGAACAGGCAATGTTCGAGTCGAACATACGCTCGTATCGAACGCAAAGCTCATCCCTAACCCTGTCCTGGTACTGCTTCCTGCAAGCTCTTAAGCCCTATAAAAGAGTTGTGACCCTCCCCCAACTATACACACACAAAGTCACCATACCTATAATTCATATAATTTCTGCCACTTTGCAGCATCAATGCACCATGCAATCTCTTAAAAGGTTCATACTCACTGATCCTTTCTCAGATTCTAATATGAACTCTCTTGAATGAAATACACTGAATGTATACCAGTTAAAGGAGTTATAAAGGCAGTAGGTTTTTTATCCTATTGCATTCTATGCATTAAGATAAAAAAAAACCTGTGTGTAGCACCTCCCCAGCACCCTTATTACCTACCTGAGCTTTTTCTCTCTCCAGCAATGTACACGATCCCCTCAGCCATCAAGGGACACTCCCCCTGATTGGGGAGAGATGGGACGGGCCCTGCTGGGGCTCCATGTCTGAATAGATACACAGAGCAATGACTCGGCTTGGGTGCCCCCTGTAGAAAGCTGCTGGCTGAGGGGCATTTAAAGGAGGGAGATGCCAGGAGCAGCAAAGAGGGACCCAAGAAGAGAAGGATCCGGGCTGCTCTGTGTGAAAGTCGCACTCTATATTGTGGAACTTTGGGGTTGCAATAGTGGAAACGTACACTAAGGCTCAGTTTCAACTAGTATGACTTGTCATGTGACTTTGGAACCCCATTGAAGTCTATGGGACTCGAACGTTCGAAATCAATAGAGCTAATTTTAAAGGCTAATATGCCAGTTATTGTCCTAAAATAGGTTTGGGGACCCGGGTCTTGCCCCAGGGAACATGTATCAATGCAAAAAAAGTTTTAAAAAAGTCAGTTTATTCGGGAGCAGTGATTTTAATCATGCTTAAAGTGAACAAAAAATTTGAAATATTATTTTAAATATTGTATCTGCTGGGTGTCTATAGTATGCCTGTGAAGTGTCACGTGTTTCCTGTGTTTAGAACTGTCCCTGAACAAAATGAAATTTCTATAGGAAAAAGGTCATTTAAAACTGCTTGCGGCTTTAATGTAATATCTGGTCCCTGCATTATGGATGAAAATCATTAAGAAAAATAGCATGGGTTTCCCCCCTCCCCCTAGGTCATTACCAGCCCCTTTGGCCCTATATACTTTGAACAGCAGTATAGAGGCGGTGCAAACAAGACAGGGACTGAAGGTTTGTTGTTAAGTAGAATCTGTTTGTAATTTTGAACTGGTACATTTTTAAAGTGTAGCCAAAAAATCTATTTTTAAGCTTTTTGGAAAACATAGAAGGGTTATCACCCCTGTAACATTTGTTTTGCTGTCTGTGAATCTGTTCAGAATATTTCACCTCACTTTCTGTACCAATGACAAATGTTTTTTTTATTTTTTTTTATTTATTTTTTTAGTGAACAAGGATTGGTGATAATGCATCAGTGGACAGAAGACACCTCTTACAGAAGAGAATTTGCCTTCCTAGGGGTAGATTTCCTCTCACTTCCTGTCGTCTCCTTCCATTTGCAAGTAGGAGTCATTTGTAAGTTGGATGTTTGAAAGTACTGTAGGGCCCTGCCGTATATGTACTCTGCAGAAATTTGGGCCCTAGGTGTTGGTGTTGCCACAACACTGTAAGCCCTCACAGTCTTGGTGGGCGCTAGAACCCCCTGCTGTGAACTATTATATCAATAATTGTAATTGCATGCCATTGTTAAAAAGTGGTAGAAAAATTGGGCCTTTGTTGCTGGTGCTGGTGCCACAACACTGTAAGTCCTCACAGTTACTCTTGGTGGGCACAGGAATGGGCCGTGCTGTTAAATATTAGATCACAAATTGTAATTACATGCCCCTGTTGAAAATTGGGCCTTTGTTGGTAATGGTGGTGGTGCTGATGCCACAACACTGTAACCCCTTCAAAGTCATTCTTGGTGGGCGCAGGAATGGGCCCTGCTGTGAAATATTAGATCAAGAATTGTAATCTGGAAGAAGCTACCGCGCAGAAAGAAAATGTAGGGAGAAATAGAAAAGATCTGAGGGGTAGGAGAGAGATAGATAAAGTTAAAAGGAATAAAGAAGAAAAAAAATCAACTTCTTCCTATAACGACACATACAGTAAGTAGAGGGGCTCACATGCGGGAGCGGTGTGGAGGGATGGGGGGGGGTGGTGGGGTGCATGTTCTCTGCTTCCTCACAGAGCCCAACCTCGAGGAGGAGGAGCCGGGGGCCGGGAAATAGAAAGGAGGGCCACGGCCAAGGGCCCCAGAAAGGGCAGTATTTCCTCCAAGGGAATGGGGGGAGGGGGAGGGCGGGGGGAAGCGAGGGAGGGTATCCCAGACGGGAAGGGTGGACCTCAGAATACCGTGAAATGCTAAGGGGAGTCATATTGAAAAAATTTCAGAGATAAATATAATATCTTACAATGTTAGAGGTCTGAATGTACCCATTAAGCGTGCAAATATAATGAGGGAACTTAGTAATATGAAGGGAGATGTGATTATGTTACAGGAGACGCATCTCATTGCTGAAGCAAATCGCAAAAATAGGATACAATCCTATCCTTCATGGTACTTTGGAGACTCTCCAATCAGTCGAGCGAAAGGTGTCACTATTGGTTTTTCCAAAGAGATTAGGTTTATAGGAGAAGATAGGAGGGCAGACCCAGAGGGGAGATTCCTATTCTTGCGAGGGAAACTGAATGGGGTAGAGATCTCATTGGCAAATATATATTGTCCAAATAAAAACCCCATTCGCTTTCTAATGAGGACAATGACGGAGTTTATGGAGTTTAACCACTTTGCAACCGCCCTATGCCGAAAGTACGGCTCTAGGGCGGTTGCTGTATTCTAACTGGCCGTTAATTAACGGCCTGTCAGAATCGCGCTCCCGCGCGCCTCCTGAGGCGCGCACACGGGAACATCCGTGACCGCCGGGTCCAGAGGACCCGGCGCATCACGGATCACGGTAAATCGCCGCTGATAGCGGCGGTTTACCACGTGATCGCTCCGTCCAATGACGGAGCGATCACTTGTCAACAGAGCGGCGTCATGTGCTGACGCCGGTTCCTCCCTCCTCTCTCTGTACCGATCGGTACAGTGTGAGAGGAGAGGGGAGGGAGCGGATGGCAGCGCCAGTGCTGCGGGATGGATCTGTGACAAATGTAGTCACAGATCCATCCATCCATCCCTCCCTGCTCAGCCATCCCTGCTGCATATACTCTGCAATACTCTGGGCAATACTCACCTGGGCATACTCGGCAATACTCAGGCATACTCTGGCAATACTCTGCCAATACTCTGCCAATACTCTGGGCATACTCTGCCAATACTCTGGGCATACTCTGCCAATACTCTGGGCATACTCTGCCAATACTCTGGGCATACTCTGCCAATACTCTGGGCATACTCTGCAATACTCTGGGCATACTCTGCAATACTCTGGGCATACTCTGCAATACCCTGGGCATACTCTGCCAATACTCTGGGCATACTCTGCAATACCCTGGGCATACTCTGCCAATACTCTGGGCATACTCTGCCAATACTCTGGGCATACTCTGCCATACTCTGGGCATACTCTGCCATACTCTGGGCATACTCTGCAATACCCTGGGCATACTCTGGCAATACCCTGGGCATACTCTGGGCATACTCTGCAATACTCTGGGCATACTCTGCAATACTCTGGGCATACTCTGCAATACTCTGGGCATACTCTGCAATACTCTGGGCATACTCTGCAATACTCTGGGCATACTCTGGGCATACTCCGCAATACTCTGGGCATACTCCGCAATACTCTGGGCATACTCCGCAATACTCTGGGCATACTCCGGCAATACTCTGGGCATACTCCGGCAATACTCTGGGCAATACTCTGGGCAATACTCTGGGCAATACTCTGGGCATACTCCGCAATACTCTGGGCATACTCCGCAATACTCTGGGCATACTCAGCAATACTCTGGGCATACTCAGCAATACTCTGGGCATACTTAGCAATACTCTGGGCATACAGCAGCCCCTGTCCCTGCGAGCTTGCATGCAGAAGCGAACGCATACGCAAGTCCCGCCCACATATAAAAACGGTGTTCAAACCACACGTGAGGTATCTTTATATAATGTTTTGGGGTTCTATGTATTTTTCTAGCAAATAAATGATGATTTTTACATGTAGGAGAGAAATTTCAGAATTTCAGAATGTATGTGGCTGCACTGTGTAAAAGTCTCACACATGTGGTATCGCCATACTCGGGAGGAATAGCAGAATGTGTTTTGGGGTGTAATTTGTGGTATGCATATGCTGTGTGTGAAAAATAACCTAATAATATGAAAATTTGATGGAAAAAAAAAAATCTTGATTTTGCAAAGAATTGTGGGAAAAAATTACAACTTTAAAAAACTCACCA
This sequence comes from Rana kukunoris, assembly GCA_029574335.1. Classification (NCBI taxonomy): domain Eukaryota; kingdom Metazoa; phylum Chordata; class Amphibia; order Anura; family Ranidae; genus Rana; species Rana kukunoris. Next base: position 387,137,754 of record CM056050.1, on the reverse strand, counting down.
TGTCTCTTTCTAAATACCTTGGAATGTCTTCTTTCCAAAAAGGGGTCATTTGGGGGGTATTTGTACTTTTCTGGCATGTTAGGGTCTCAAGAAATGAGAGAAGCTGTCAGTACTTCAGGTGTGATGAAATTGATCAATTTTCAGGATTTGGTACCATAGCTTGTAGACCCCATAACTTTCACCCAGACTAAATAATATCCAACATTTTTTATTTTTTTTACCAAAGATATGTAGCAGTATACATTTTAGGCCAAATTTATGAAGAAAAATTACTTTTTTGCAAAATTTTATAATAGAAATGAAGAAAAATTATTATTTTTTGCAAAATTTTGTTCTTTTTTCATTTATAGCAAAAAAAATAAAAACCGCAGAGGTGATGAAATACCACCAAAAGAAAGCTCTATTTGTGGGAAAAAAAGGACAAAAATTTCATTTGGTTATAGTGTTGTATGACTGAGTTATTGTCATTCAAACTGTGGGAGCACCGAAAGCTGAAAATTGGTCTGGTTATTAAGGGTGTTTAAGTGCCCAGTGGTCAAGTGGTTAAACAGGGAGTAGCTATAATAGCAGGGGATTTTTAATTTCACATGGATCCAGACTTGGATAGTACTTCTCGTGCACAGGGGCCTGGAATGACATGGAGGAACAAACTGAAAAAAAAAAATCCATAAATTTCAACTAGTAGATGTATGGAGGATACAACACAAGAAACAGAAGGATTATACATTCCGCTCCCCTGTGCACGAGACCTATTTAAGGATTGATTTCTTCTTGACAGAGCATAGGTTCCTAGAAAATATAAGTGACTCCAGCATAGGAATAGCGACTTTTTCGGATCATGCGCCAGTCTCACTTCGACTAAAAATAGGGGAGAAACTAGATAATTATATTAGGTGGAGGCTTAATGAAGAACTCCTTCAGGACAAAGATATAGAAACCAGCATAATAACAGAACTGGAGGAATTTTTGGAGAAAAATTTAACAAAGGATGTTTCGGAAGCTACAGTCTGGGAGACCCATAAGGCCTTTGTGTGGGGAGTACTAATTAAGGCGGGGCGGGAAAGAAAAGAAGAAATAAGGAGAATAGAATATTGCTCACAAAATAAATTTATAATCTAGAACAACAACATAAACAAGACGGAAATAGAGAAGCTTTACTAAAATTAAATAGTAAGAGAGAGGAGTTAAGAGAGCAAATAGAGCAAGAAACCAAAAGAGTATTTAATCAAGTAAAGAAAGAGAGATACTTATGGGAAAACAAACCAGGGAAACATCTAGCAAATATATTAAAAAAGAAAAAAAAATGTTAACTACAATGAGAAAATACAAACGATTCAGGGTGAATTAGCGCATACAACCAGTGAAATAGTGGAGAGATTTAAAGAATATTACGAAAAACTCTATTCAATTAAGAAACATGAGACTAAGGAAGAATTAAGGGTTAAGGAAAAAAAAGGAGATAGAGTGGGAGGTAATATCTAAAGATAACCTTAATAAACTTGAAGGCCCGATTTCAGAACAGGAAATTAGAAATGGTAAAAAACGCTCCAAATGGCAAGAGTCCAGGACCGGATGGACTAACCGTTCTCTATTATAAAAAGTTCATAAGGCCCCGAAAATGTGTTTGTATATGAATGGCTTAGGCGATAAATGGGAAATGCGCAAAGAAGCAATAGAAGCTACTATCACTCTGATCCTTAAAGAGGGAAAGGATAGTACAATGTGCTTGAGTTACAGACCAATATCCCTGTTGAACTGCGACACCAAGATTTTCTCTAAAATATTAGCAGAGAGGATGAAACTAATAATGAAGGATCTGATTCACACTGACCAAATAGTTTTTTTTTTCTCTTTTTAAGTGTATTTTGTGCGTGAACTCGAGAGAGAGGAGCCGGACTGCAGGAGTTGGGAGTAGGCAGACCCTCCCCCCGGAGGCAATCGCCATCCTTCTCCATGCCCCCGGTGGCAATGGCGGGTGTGAGGGGGGGCCTCCCACTCACCCCGCCCTACCTGCTCCACTTGGGAGCCCGACGGGACCCCAACAAGGCAGAGGGACTCCCCCTATGAGGGAGTGAGGGGGTCTAGCCCACCCAGCCAGCCCCGTAGGTCCTTCGCCTCTCTTTATTTTAGGAGACCTCGTGGCCAAAGTGCGTGTGTGTTAAACCAGGGGTGGGAGCTGTGTTGGCTCAACGTGATTGGCACTGCACTGACAAGCCGTTCACCTCTGCAGCCAAGGGTTCGGATCCCGGTCTCGGCTACATGTGAATTGAGTTTGGTGGTCTCAGCCCGGCTCCCGGTGGGTGTGCTATGCAAGGTACGCCTGTGCTTAGTATGACCCCCCCCCCAAAAAAAAAACACCACACGACCAAGTAGGTTTTGTGTCAGGACGGGAGGGGAGAGATAATGGAATCAGAACGTTATTAGCCATCCAGAAAATGAGTGATAGCGGAGCCCCAGGTCATCTCTTATCAGTAGATGCTGAAAAATCATTCGATAGAGTAGACTGGGGCTTACTATACAAGACGCTAGAGGTAATTGGACTAGGACCAAAAATGTTAAACCGGATTAAGGTATAGTATAATAAACCTAGAGCAAGAGTAAAGGTAATGGAACCCTCTCTGAAGCATTTGAACTCTTTAATGGTTCAAGACAGGGCTGTCCCCTGTCTCCCTTATTGTTTGTCCTAGCATTAGAGCCACTATTAAGGGGAATTAGGAAGAACCCAGATATAAGAGGAATAGAAATTGGACAGGATGAACATAAACTTGCGGCTTACGCGGACGACATCCTGTTCTATTTAACATGGCCGAAAATAACCTTACCAAACTTAGTAAAACTAATGAAACAATATGGAGAGCTGTCTAACTTCAAAATGAATCCAACCAAATCTGAAACTTTGAGTATTAATATAGCTAAGCAAGATCAATTTATTTATCAAAAGGAGTTCCCATTTGTGTGGGGGAAAAGGGAAATAAAATACTTAGGGGTAAAAATAGCAATCTCAAAGGAGAGGGTATATAAAGTAAATTTACTACCTTTATTGGAAGATATTAAAATAGAACTTAGTAGAATCACAGCAGGTCAAATATCTTGGGGGGAGGGGGGGGGGGGAACTGAACATCCTTAAAATGGTAATCTTGCCCAAAATCATTTATAAGATACAGATGTTACCAATTGCTTTACCTCAGAAGTACTTTAAAATTCTACAAACAATGTTACTAAAATTTATATGGCAAGGAAAATGTATTAGCTGGGCAACATTAAAAAAAAATAAGACACAAGGGGGATGGGGAGCACCAGACATTAGAAACTATTATGAAGCAGTAATTCTCACTAGAGTGATAGACTGGATTAGAGACACTAAGGAAAAAAGGTGGATAAGTATGGAATACCAGATGAGCAATGCCTCACTAGGGAGTATAATCTGGTTTCCAGATAAACATAGAGAGTTAAGTAGACAAGCACATAGTATTACACGGCACGCAATTAAAATTTGGGGTAAAGTACATAAAAGAGAAAAATGGGAGTTTAACTCGCCACTAATGTAATTAAAAGACTCAAAATACTTTGCACCAGGGGTAGAGAAGATATCTGGGAAATGGATACGAAAAAAAAAATGCTCAGCTAAAAGATGTAATGATGTGAGACTAATTAAGTACCTACGAGGAATTAAAAGGCAGAGGGGAAATAATAGAGATAAAAGAATGGCGATATGGCCAGCTAAAAATTTTTTTTGAAACTCTCCCCCAGCCATGTAGATCTACGGATAACCTACGCCCCCTCGAGAAAATCAGCGAAGGGAAAATAGGGAAAGGAGTAATCTCTAAGATATACAAAAGTCTAATAGAAGTGGAGCAGTTGGACATCCCACCATATATTACAAAGTGGGAGGAGGAATTGGAGTCCTCCTTGAGTATCCTAGATTTAAAACAAATTTGGAGAAGAGTCTACACCTCGTCAGCAAATAGTAAAATAATCAAATTAAATTATAAATGTCTGACGAGATGGTACATCACTCCAGACAAGGCACACAAATATGAGAAAGAAGCCTCAGCATTTTGCTGGCGAGGATGTGGACAGATCGGAGACATGGCACATATATGGTGGCTATGCCCAAAAATAAAAGGATATTGGAGAAGGATTAGATATCTAACAACCAAAATAACAGATATAGAGATTCCAGATGACCCTTGGGGATGTTTACATCAGAGGATTAGATTACCAACTAAACAATATCGGAAAAGCCTGGTACCCCATTTGTTAACAGCCGCTAAAAGTCTGATAGCCAGCCACTGGCAAGACTTGGAAAGTCCCCCTATCAGAGAATGGTGTAACAAAATAAATTATATTCAAAACTTAGAATATTTAAGGTCAAGCGACGCAGATGAGCTAGAGGAATATGAAGAGACTTGGTGTAAGTGGACAGAGTTCAAACATTCAATGAAATTTGCGGAGTTAATGGCTGCATAGGACCTGATAGGACCCTTTAGATCGTTAAGGGTTGGATGTAATACAGTAGAGTGATTAGAAAGAAAACAAGTAGGACTTGAAGAGATCGAAAGGTAACTGGAGGTCCGAGGGGAGGGGGGTGGGAAGAGGGGGGGGAGAGAAGGGGTGTGAGGGATACTATAACAAGTGACAATAGAGGGGATTAAAATCGGTAAAAATAAACAAAATACTTATTGGTTCTCCCCTGGGTATCCAAAAAAAACCCCACAAATGATGCAAAACCAAAACAGAGTCGTCATAAGCAATTATATTGTGAGCAGGTCTCATGGTCGGTGGAGTCTGAAGTGGGGGGAAAAAAGAATTGTAATTACATGCTCCTGTTAAACAGGGGTAAATAAATGGGGCCTTAGGCACTGGTGCTGGTGCCACAACACTGCAACCCCTCAAAGGTACTCTAGTTGGAGCGCAGGATTGAGCCCTGCTGCAAAGTATTGCATCAAAAATTGTAATTACATGCCCCTGTTAAACAGGGGCAAAAAAATTGGGTCTTAGCCACTGGTGGCAGTGCCCAGAGCCAAAAATGTTCTTACAAGCTATCAGCATGATTATTGAGGAGGAAAAGGATAGTCACTCAGCACAACAGGAAAGTCACTCGGCATGACAGGATAGTCACTCAGCATCAGCATAGGTAGTCTTGAAGGGATGTGACATTTCCAAAAAAAATATTCAGTTACATCAGTATCAGGTGCTTGGTAGCTGGTGGTGATCCAAGCTTGATTCATTTTTATGAAGGTCAGCCGATCGACCGAGTTGGTGGAGAGGCACACTCTCCTCAAGACCCAGTAACCTAGAGGATTTTCAGTAGGAAAGGTGTCCAAGTCTGATCTTGCCCCTAGGTATTCCCGCACCATGTAAAACAGACACTGGCGATGGTTGCTGGAACCGGTCATACCTTGGGGCTGCGGACTAAAAAATTGTCTGAATGCATCGGTCAGGTGGCCACCTTCTCCACCGCTCCTTCCGTGACTGACTGAAGCCTCAGCAACACGTTGTCAGAGCCAGGATTTTGTAACTTCCCAGTCTCTGGGAACGCGTTGCACAGACCTTTCTGCAAGGCCTCCCAAAGATGTTTCATCTTTTGCTCCCTCTGCTCCAGCAAAATAAGGTCCGCAACCTTACCCTTGTAACGTGGATCAAGGAGAGTTGCCAGCCAGTAATGATCCCTCTCGCAGGCTTTGCAGGATCAGGGAGACCATGCAGCATAGGTTTGCAGAGGCATTCGGTGCGGAGTCCTCTGGGTCACTGAGGACGACATCATCCGCAGCCACCTTGTCCCAGCCACGTACAAGTCCATGGGTTTCTTGGGACTGTAATTGATCCCTTGAAGACTGCTACTAATGCTGAGTGCTAGGCTTCACCTTGATGCTGACACAATCCTCCTCCTCCTCATCCTCTTCCTGCATAATAGGCGGGCAAGCAGGAACACTGTCTAGATAAAGGGGGCCTTGAGAGGTAACAAAGTCCTCCTCTTCCTCCCTCTGTTCTGCCTCAAGTGCCCTGTCCATTATTCCACACAGCGTGTGCTCCAACAGGTGGATAAAAGGGACAGTGTCACTGATGAATGCACTGTCACTGCTCACCATCCTTGTGGCCTCCTCAAATGGCACAGATACTCATTGATGGCCCTCTGGTAGGCATGTCACAGATGGGCATGTCACAGATTAGGCGATTCTTGGGCAGGTTGTATTGCAGTCGGTGTGCTGTCCTTAAGCTAGCCCCTGGAGGGCATCCTGCCTCGCTGGAGATGTGCCACCTCCTCCTCCTCCTCTCTCTTATCAGGCACCCACATGGAGTCAGTAACATAATCCTCTCCCTCCTCATCACTGTAGCAAACCTTGCAGGTTGCTGCAGCTGGGGGAACATGACTGCCAGATTGCTGTCCTTCTTTGGCACCCCCTCTCTCTGGGCTCACGTTACTGCCTTCCTCTAGCTGTGTACCATCATCGGAGCCTTCAAAACACTGCTCATCCTCCAACAGCATGTACCCAACACTGTGGTCAAACATTTCAGGGGACTCCTCAGCAGGACATGGTGGGGCTAGGGAAGGAGTGACTGATGTAATTGAGCACAGGGAGGAGGTCGCGTTGGCAGCTGCTTTGCCAGACAAAGTACCCTGAGCCTGAGTGAGAGAGGATGAGGACGGCTTGGTCATCCACTCTACCAAGTGTTCAGCATGTTGCGGCTCAACTAGGCCAGCTGCCGAAAAAAAGGACAAGCATGTCCCACGGCCACGTACTGATGAGGATTCACCGTGTCCATGACCAGCACTGTTGCCTCTAGACGCAGAGCCTGCTTTCCCTCTTTTATTGGCTTGTGACTCTCTGCCTCTCCTTGTTGTCCTTCCAGACATACTAATGGCCAGCAGGGAGATGTAGCTGCACAAATACTGAAAATACTTGCTGATCACTGCCTGTGGTATTAATATAAGAACACCAGCAATTGTATTCACGTAGCTTTAGGTGCACACTGTGCAGAGGACACAGTACACCAAGTGAAAATACTTGCAGATCACTGCCTATGCTATTAATTTAAAAAAATCCAGCAATTGTATTCACGTAGCTTTAGGTGCACACTGTGCAAAGGACACAGTACACTAAGTGAAAATACTGCAGCTAGCACAATCACTTGCCTGCCTGTCAGTATATTAGGAAAAGCGGAACTCAATACAGTGTATAAATATATATACAACACCTGGGATGCATATATATCCTGTACACACTGTAACTGTAACTGATTCGCTTGCCTGCTCTATCTAACTCAATTAAAATGACACTGTCTCTCTCTCTCTCTCTGTCTCTATCTTTAACCACCGCCGCAACACACTACACATGGCCCGCCACGCAGGCGGCTTTATATAGTGCTGGGCGTGTACTAATTCCCCTAAAGCATAATTGGCCAAAGCCACACTGGCTTTAGCCAATTATGGCTCTCCGTTTGTTGCGCTCTGTGATTGGCCAAAGCATGCGAGTCATAGTGCATGCTTGGCCAATCATCAGCCAGAAATGCACTGAGATGCCGCAGTGAATTATGGGCCTTGACGCGCCACTCGATTTTGGCACGAACGGCCCATAACGTTTGCAATTCGACAAACGAGCAAACATACGATGTTCGGGTCGAACATGAGTTTGACTCGAACACAAAGCTTATCCCAAATGACAAGTTGCACTAGTGGAAACGGAGCCTTAAACTCATTACTCACATGTAATGAGCAATATAAATTGTTCTGTATCCTTCTAAACTTTCAGAAATGTTCCTTTGTACTTTATTTATTTCATATTTCTTTTTAAGCTCCCTCCGCTGTTCACAGCAGCTGGGAGTGTGCCAAACCATGCACATAGTGCCCATCATAGTGCCACAACATGCACACAGTACCATCAAAGTGTCCATCAGTGCCACACCATACATACAGTGCCCATCACAGTGCCACACAATGCACACAGTGCCCATCACAGTGCCACGCCATGCACACAGTGCCTATCACAGTGCCCATCATCAGTGCTCAATACAGTGCCGTGTAGAAACAACCTTGTAGTTCCACACTAGAAAATCTGCAAAATGTTGCATTGCAAACTATCTTACAGTTTCTAACAAACAGGGGGACCGCTATGTGCTATTGGAACCACAAAGAGTAAGCATAACATACTTCCAAAGCTCTCTCTCTCTCGCTCTCTCTCTCTCTCTCTCTCTCTCGCCAGAACAAGGCTAAGAAGACAGAAGGAGATCTGTGAAGGAGAGGCATGATTGGGGTGGGGCTGGGCAGGTCTAGGCATGCCTGTCTAAGAACCACTGGCAACCTTTACAGCCTTTACAGGAAGTGAAAGACAGCATAATTCAGATAAAGGGAAATATAGCTGTTCTTGAAGAACAGGAAGAAGCTGATTGTTTAGCTTAGAAAGCCTTAAAAAAAAAGAAATGAGGTCAATAAAACAATTCTATGAAAGAAATATATGAACTGGAACAATAACATAAACAAACTAGAGCAAAAGAATCCCTATTAAAATTAAACATCAAAAGAGAAGCACTGAGAGATCAAATAGAGCAGGAAACCAGAATAACGTATAACCAAGTAAAAAAAGAGAGGTATCAATGGGGCAATAAGCCGGGAAATATTAAGCAAAATTATTAAAAAAGAAAAAAAAACGTTAATTATGTAGAGAAAATACAAACGATCAGGGGCGATTTAGTTCATAAAACAGGAGAAATTGCGGAAATCTTTTAAGATTACTATGGGAAACTCCATTCAATTAAGAAGCATGAAACAAGAGAAGAGGCGAAACAAAAAGGTGAGAAAATAAAAGCATTTCTAAAAGAAATAGACTGGGATATAATATCAGAAGACAAACTTGAATATTTAGAAGCCCCCATTTCAGAAAACGAAAGTAGAGAAATTATAAAAAATTCACCAGGCGTGAAGAGTCCAGGATCGGGTGGTCTGACAATTCTATATTATAAAAAATGTATAGATATCTTAGCACCTAGAATGTGCTCTTACATCAACAGGATAGGAGTAAAGTGGGATATGCGTAGAGAGGCGATAGAAGCCACTATTACCTTAATTCTGAAGAGGGTAAGGACAGTACACTCTGTTCTAGTTATAGACCAATCTCTCTATTGAATTGTGACACCAAGATATTTTCTAAAATACTGTCAGGGAGGATGAGAACAATTATGAATGAACTAATTCATACGGATCAGGTTGGTTTTGTGCCCGGACGGGAGGGGAGAGAAAACGGGATTAGAACTCTCTTAGCTATACAGGAAATCAAAAAGGATGGAGCGCCAGGTTTATTCTTGTCAGTGGACGCTGAAAAAGCATTTGACAGAGTAGACTGGGGCTTCATATATAATACTTTAGAAATAATAGGAATAGGACCAAGAATGATCACCTAGATTAAAGCACTCTATAATGAACCTTCGGCAAGAGTGAAAGTAAATGGGAAGACAAAGAAGACAAGGATGCGCCCAATCTAAGTGCAGTATTATGTTTTAATGGGTAAAAATAATAAAAGAGACACAGCCAAATGGCTACTCACAAATGTAGGTGGACATCAGGCATATATAGAAATGTAGATGTAGTCATCGTCCGGTGCATGAGGGGTGTCCGCATATGATGGTAAGTGCTGTAGATGGAAAACTGAAAAACGGACAGCCAAAGAACGGAGAGACTTGAAAGGCTTGCTGGAGCGCCGTACAAGACGGCATGCGTCTCATGATGGACTGCAAACACGGATCCGTCGCACCGGAAGTGACGTGGCGTGATGTGGCGTAGCTTACAAGCGGGGACCAATAGGATGACGCGTTTCACAGCCCTGCTGCTTCTTCAGATCCATGGACGTCCAATCGGAAAGGACGTCTTATATATGAGTGGCTATGCAGTTAAAAAGTTAACCATTGCATACACAGAAAACCGTAACATTCAAAACATGCCAGAACTGAAGGAAATTAACATGAATATCACACAAGCATCTAGGAGACAAATTTTAGGAATATAAAACTGTGTATAATTAATAAAAAAATATATATATGGAGGAATAAACCAGAAATGATAAATATATGCGTGGGTAAGTATATAATTATTTAAAATGTGTTGAAGTATGTGAAGGTGACCATAATATAAATGGCAGCACGTACCTCTCTCTACATTATTTATAGGGTAAAAAATATGAGATACAATTCTTTTAAAAAAAGGAAAATAATAATAGATAGAAGATCGATTATAAATTATATCTATATGTATATGGTTAAAAAGATTAATATTATTATTAATTCTAAGAATAGATAAAAATTTCCATAAGTTGATATTGACAATAGCAGCAGGTCAGTAAATATAAGGTCAGTAAACATAATGTTCAATTATGAATAAAAACATGTATACATATATATACACACACATATACAGGTAATACACATACATATATAAAATATATAAAGTAAGCAGAAAATGCAAAAGTGCAAAAAGTGCACAAGATGCATAAAGGAACTATGCCCACAAGATCAATATCTATAAGGTCAATATACATAGGTATATATAGAGAGACCTGCATATCCAGACTAAATGTGCAAGAAAGGCCAAAACCATTAGAAATGTCTAAGGTTTATATACAAGAAAGAATAAAGTCAAAGAATAGAATCAATGATAATTGACTACTGGAATTCATTTTAGATAATGTTGTCGGTCTCTATCTCTTCATTAAGGCCAAAGGGCGATATTGTATTTAAAGAATAGATCCAATAAGTTTCCTGTCTACATAGTCGTTGGAATCTTTCGACAGCTGTAGGAGTCTCAGGAATGGCCTCAATAATCCACACCTGTAACAAGCTGGGATCTTTTTGATGGTGGGTCTCAAAGTGACGTGCAGGGCCGGCGCTAGCAATAGGCGGGTCAGGCGGCTGCCTAGAGCGCCAAGGTAGGGGAGGCGGCAAAATCCGGATTAAGATTATTAAAATACCGGCATTTTTCTTAAATACATGATTTATGGCGGATTGGCGGCAGCCGCCAGGCTAGGGGGCGGTTGCGCCTGTGACTACATCCCGGAAGAATCGCTCTATTCCCAGCCTGCAGTGCCGCCCTAGTAGCGACGGCAGTGAGGAGATGAGCGGAGAGAGCCGGGATGAGGAGCCCTGCATGTACTGTAACTACGGCGGGCTTGCTGCTATATCCGCTCCCCCCTCCTCCTGGGCGCCCGGGATCTGGTGTCACACCCAGGGAACGGCCCAGATTTCAGCATGGAGAGCCGGCGGGAGGAGGAGACAGGAGCCGAGCTGGAGGTGAGAGATGTCGGGCTACACAGGAAGGAAGCTTCCCCCGGCCAAAGACAACACGGCTCTGCCTGCTCCTATCACTGCATCCCCCAGACTTCTACCAGCAGCAGCAGCAGCAACTGCTTCTCACCCTCCCTGTCTGCCTCCTCCTACTGCCCTCCTTCCCACCGCCTTCATCTCCATCCTCTCTCCCTCCTTCCATCTCTATACAGACCCCATCCTCCCTCCTTCCCTCTCCATCCCTCCCTCCATCCTTTCATCTCCATCTCTCCCTCCCTCCATCCTTTCATCTCTATACAGACCCCATCCCTCCATCCTTCCCTCTCCATCCCTCCCTCCATCCTTTCATCTCCATCTCTCCCCTCCTCCATCCTTTCATCTCTATACAGACCCCATCCCTCCATCCTTCCCTCTCCATCCCTCCCTCCATCCTTTCATCTCCATCTCTCTCTCCCTCCCTCCATCCTTTCATCTCTTTACAGACCCCATCCCTCCATCCTTCCCTCCTTCAATCCTTTCATCTCCATCTCTCCCTCCCTCCATCATTCCATCTCCATCCATCCCTCCCTCCATCCTTTCATCCCTCTCTCCATCCTTCAATCTCTGTATAGAGCCCCATCCTTTACCTTGATTCTTCCATCTCCATCCTTCCCTCCATCTTTCCATCTCCATCCCTCCATCTTTCTCTATACAGAGCCCCAGCCTTCCACTCTCTCTCTCTATCCTCTCATCTCTATACAGAGTCCCATCCTTCCATCTCCATCCCTCCATCTCTATACAGAGCCACATCCTCCCATCCCTCCCTCCATCCTTCTATCTCCATCCCTCACTCCTTCCTTCCATCCCTCCATCTCTGTACAGAGCCCCATCCTTCCAACTCCATCCCTCCCTCCTTCTATGTCCATCCATCCCTCTATCTCTGTACAGAACCCCATCCTTCCAACTCCATCCCTCCCTCCTTCCATCTCCATCCCTCACTCCTTCCTTCCTTCCATCTCTGTACAGAACTCCATCCCTCCCTCTTTCCACCTCCATCCCTCACGCCTTCCTTCCATCCCTCCATCTCTGTACAGAGCCCCATCCTTCCATCTCCATCCCTCCCTCCATCCTTCTATCTCCATTCCTTCCTCCTTCCTTCCATCCCTCCATCTCTGTACAGAACCCCATCCTTCCATCTCCATCCCTCCCTACATTCTTCCATCTCCATTCCTCACTCCTTCCTTCCATCCCTCTATCTCTGTAGAGAACCCCATCCTTCCTTCCATCCCTTCATCTCTATACAGAGCCACATCCTCCCATCTCTCCCTCCATCCTTCTATCTCCATTCCTCCCTCCTTCCTTCCATCCCTCCATCTCAGTACAGAACCCCATCCTTCCATCTCCATCCCTCCCTACATCCTTCCATCTTCACCCCTTACTCCTTCCTTCCATCCCTCCATCTTTGTACAGAACTCCATCCCTCCCTCCTTGCATCTCCATCCCTCACTCCTTCCTTCCATCCCTCCATCTCTGTACAGAGCCCCATCTTTCCATCTCCATCCCTCCCTCCTTCTATGTCCATCCATCCCTCTATCTCTATACAGAACCCCATCCTTCCAACTCCATCTCCATCCCTCCCTCCCTCTATGTCCATCTCTCCCTCCATCCTTCTATCTCCATTCCTCCCTCCTTCCTTCCATCCCTCTATCTCTGTAGAGAAACCCCATCCTTCCTTCCATCCCTTCATCTCTATACAGAGCCACATCCTCCCATCTCTCCCTCCATCCTTCTATCTCCATTCCTCCCTCCTTCCTTCCATCCCTCCATCTCAGTACAGAACCCCATCCTTCCATCTCCATCCCTCCCTACATCCTTCCATCTTCACCCCTTACTCCTTCCTTCCATCCCTCCATCTTTGTACAGAACTCCATCCCTCCCTCCTTGCATCTCCATCCCTCACTCCTTCCTTCCATCCCTCCATCTCTGTACAGAGCCCCATCTTTCCATCTCCATCCCTCCCTCCTTCTATGTCCATCCATCCCTCTATCTCTATACAACCCCATCCTTCCAACTCCATCTCCATCCCTCCCTCCCTCTATGTCCATCTCTCCCTCCATCCTTCTATCTCCATTCCTCCCTCCTTCCTTCCATCCCTCCATCTCTGTACAGAACCTCATCCTTCCATCTCCATCCCTCCCTACATTCTTCCATCTCCATCCCTCACTCCTTCCTTCCATCTCTGTACAGAGCCCCATCCTTCCATCTCCATCCCTCCCTCCTTCTATGTCCATCCCTCCCTCCATCTCTCCAGCGCAACTTTCCTGGAGTAAAGTAATCACCAGCTGCTGGCTCAGGTATAGTGAAAACACAGGCAGCAATAAATCATTGACTCTGCTTTTAAGTTAATAGTGCATTGCACTGTGTACAGAGGGGGACACAGACGTGCAGGGGGGGACACAGACGTGCAGGGGGGGGACACAGACGTGCAGGGGGGGGACACAGATAAGTTTGTGGGGGGGACAGATAAGTTTGTGGGGGGGACAGATATGTGTGTGGGTGGGACACACACATATCTGTCCCCCCACACACATCCACTTTTTGTCTCGGGCCGGGTCCATATGCAAGCCTGTGCACCACGGCTTTTTAGTGAGGGGCAGAGCGTGCGTGGGGGCGCAAAATTTGGTATCGCCTAGGGTGTCAAAACGCCTTGCACCGGCCCTGGTGACGTGCAACACTATATTTGGGGTTGCATGCATGAACCGCACAGCGATGTTCCCCAAATCTAGTGCGCAAGGCTCTAATGGTTCTACCTACATAAAGTAGCCCACAGGGGCAAGAGATGCAGTACACCACATACGTGGTTGAATAATTGTAGAAGGAGCTTAAGTAGAAAGTTGTGTCGTTGGCTGTAAAGTTCTTTTTACCATGAATGACATTGACACAAGTAAGACAAGCAGCCTTTTTCAACTGGAACATCCCAACTAAAGGGATAAGATTGAGCTGTTTTAATATAGCTAATTTGTTGTTACCGGAAGAGTTTTTGGTCTTACTAGGTGCAATCTTACTTTTTATATTAGGTGCCCTGCGGGAGTGCTGCCGCTAAGTGTTATTTTGGATTAACTTTGAATTCATTTTTTGGTTTCACCCATGAACTCTTGCAATATATTTTGATGATCAATCAGTCACCCTCATTTTTTCATGTGTCTTTTCTGACACTTAGATTACTTGCCAAGGTTGTCTGTTACCTACCTCTCCTTGCGCCATCTGACAATATATATTTTTACACTAATTTCTTGAAGCTCTTTGATGTGCTGCAGACTTTGGAAGGATATATACCTGTAGATAACTGAGTTTTTTTAGCCCCTCTTTTTTTCACCATTGGCTTTTATTTCATTTTTAATGTTCCTATGTGTATTATATGCTGTGTTTTTTGGTTCCTCCATCTGACATATATGGTTACTTCTATGTTCTTTGTACACCTGCCATTGTTTTTTTTCTTAACATGGATATTATCAATCTAATAAAAAAATATAAATTTGATCTCTTAGATGATCTTTACACTTTATTTCCTAGTAATTTTTTTAGCCCCCGAGTCCACTCCCGTACATGGTCAGACCCTAAATATAGAGATTCCAGCACCCGAATGAAACGCCTAGAGGACCTCATCAATTCAGCTAATCAACAATGGTGGGATTGTCTCTTTCTGAAACAATACTTCCAATGTAAAATTTCCCCTTGTGGACTTCGGGTCCTTAAGGGCTGTTCCTTTTTGGATCCCAATCTATGTAAAGAATGGGAAGACGTAGCTGAGTTTTGTGACTGAGACTCTACCCAAGTTTCTAAAACCACTTTAATTGTTAATGACAGCACCCATGTCTCTATAAATCAGAGACTGTCACCTTCTCATCATTTACCTCTGATTCGTCCAGTACCATCCCTGCATGATGATATGCTATCTGAGGGTATTTCTACTAATAAGCCCCCAGTCAGTTTTGAAAACCCCCTCTGCTGCTACTATTCCGGCATCTTTTTTAAGTGCAGGCCCCTCCATCGAGTCCTCTACCATCCCAAACCAAAAGAAAACACGTAGAAGAGGCAAGAGAGGAGGAGGGGGCAAACATAGATCTCCATCTGCCATGTCTAGACAAAGTGCGGAAATTGTGAAGATTTACAATCTGTCTTCCCTCACCCTTAATATGCAAGAAACTTCTTTATTAGCGAGAGGCCTACATTTTGCTCCAACCACTGGCCCCAATTCTTTTATTATGTTTAACGATCTTAATAAATTTGTCCGTAATTTAACATTAAAACTATTTTTCAATATGAAAACTGCAAATAATCCCACTGAATCGATTGCTTCTTTTGAAGATGTGCCTAATTTGAGCACTTCAGTGGACCAACAAGCCATTTAAGATCTTTGTGATCATACGCCTTTTAGACCCAAGTCAGTCTTTTACTCCACCCAGTCCAAAGGCTTGTATCTTTCTACTTTTTATCAAGTAGTCTTCAGAGAACTAACAGATCTGTGTAGATCGGATTCCTCTAGACCTACTCGGCTTAGGAATAACCTGAGTCCTTTGGAACATCAAGCTCTAAAATCGTTAAGCACCAATTCCAACATCATCATTAGATCAGCTGATAAGGGTGGAGGTATAGTCATACAGGATAGAATTGACTATATGGCAGAGGCAACTCGACTCCTTTCAGATAGTGATACCTATGTGAAACTCAAACAGGATCCTTTACCTAAATTTACTGAAGAATCTTCGTCCATAATTCAATCAGCTGTAATTGATGGCATTTTGAGCAAGCAGGAGGCAGCGTTTTTTTGTAAAGCCATTTTTTCAGGTCCCATACCTATATCATTTACCAAACATTCACAAGGACATCCCTAAACCTCCAGGTTGCCAGATTGTTGCATCCATGAACAGCATTACCACCAGTTTTTCTTTGTATATAGACCACTTTTTACAGACCCTAGCGCAAGCCCTCCCATCCTATATACGCAATGGCACCCAACTTATTGATCTATTACAGCCTTATACTTGGGAACCCTCATATCAATGGGTGTCCCTAGACGTATGTTCCTTGTACACATCCATAACCCACTCAGTGGGCCTTGAGGCAGTCTCGCATTTTCTTAGAGAGGATGCTAGTCTCAATATTCAACAGAGTTTATCATTTCCGCTACTCGCTTTTGTTTAGAACACAATTATTTTCAGTTTGATGGTGAGTTTTATCTCCAAAAACAAGGCACAGCCATGGGCACTAGTCTTGCCCCAGGCTATGCCAACCTCACCATGTGTTTATGGGAAGCTGGACACCTAAATAGACATAATCCATTTTCAGCCCATTTAGTCTTCTATAGACGCTACATAGACAATATAATTATCATTTGGGATGAACCAAGTAATCTTATTACTGACTTTGTTACTTATTGCAATAATAATTCCTTTGGCTTATCCTTCACTTAGGTCATAGACCCTGTATCCATAGGTTATCTGGACCTTGAGTTATCCCATGAAGGTAATGCTATTATAGCAAAAAACTTTACTAAATCCACAGCGGTCAACTCGTATCTGCACTATTCCAGTTGTCACCATCCTAGATGGATTAATAATGTTCCAAAAAGTCTATTCCATCAGCTCAGACACAATTGTACCAAAATGGATGACTATAAAACCCAAGGTTCTACCCTTAAAGAGAAATTTCTCGCTAAAGGCTATCCCTTGAAGCTTATTGAAGAAGCTCAAACATTGTACGAACAAGACTCTTTGCCTCAGCCCAAGAAACAGGATCTAACACCTACCACTCGGTTTATTACTCAATATCATGTGCAACATAAAAAGATGGAGAATATTTTCAAGAAACATTGGTCCATTCTCACCCAGGACCCACACCTTGCCACATCCATCTCAGCTGTCCCCAAATTTGCTTACGGCAGGGCACCTAATATAAAAAGTAAGATTGCACCTAGTAAGACCAAAAACTCTTCCGGTAACAACAAATTAGCTAGATTAAAACAGCTCACTCTTATCTCTTTAGTTGGGATGTTCCAGTGCAAAAAGGCTGCTTGACTTACTTGTGTTAATGTCATTCATGGTAAAAAGAACTTTACAGCCAACGACAAAACTTTCTACTTAAGCTCCTTCTACAATTGTTTAACCATGTAGGTGGTGTACTGCATCTCTTGCCCCTGTGGGCTACTTTATGTAGGTAGAACCATTAGAGCCTTGCGCACTAGATTTGGGGAACATCGCTGCGCGGTTAATGCAGGCAACCCCAAATATAGTGTTGCACGTCACTGTGAGACCCACCATCAAAAAGATCCCAGGTAGTTGCAGGTGTGGATTATTGAGGCCATTCCTGAGACTCCTACAGCTGTCGAAAGATTCCAACGACTATGTAGACAGGAAACTTATTGGATCTATTCTTTAAATACAATGTCGCCCTTTGGCCTTAATGAAGAGATAGAGACCAACAACATTATCTAAAATGAATTCCACTAGTCAATTATCATTGATTCTATTCTTTGACTTTATTCTTTCTTGTATATAAACAAAGAATAGTGCAGCGCTATATAAAAGTCCATCCACAGATTCTCCTCGTGATAATCCAAAGTGGTAAAAATCACACACATGCAGGTGATGAATCGTGGATACAAGAAAGACACCTCCACCAGTAGTAAAAGTGGCCTCTCACCTCCCAAATCAGACCCTATAGCAAGATCAGGATCAACAGCACTTTCCCATAAGGGATAGATCCAGATTGCCAGCTGACAAGCATGAAGCCAAAACAGATACACTCCGGCCAGATGATGATTCATATAAAAAAAGGAGATAACATAGTGTACTCTGAATGCGCACAAGGTTTAATAAAACAAATGTATAAAACTCACATTTTCAAGGCACTGACCCAGTGCCAGGTTATACAGCGATAAAAAACATGTATTGCTTGTGAAGCAGTGGCTGCGGGTGCCGTCACATCCTTCCCTCCGAACGTTGATAACTATGTTATCTCCTTTTTTTATATAAATTAATCATCATCTAGAATCATTCCAGACAAGATCTGGAAATAAAAATCTTGGAAAATGAACCATTGCCATGGACAGATCACCATGCAATTAAATTCATTATTTCCGAATTCCCCCCCTTAACAAAAACATCAAATCCAGTGACAACACACTGGACCAGATGTCAGAAGAAGCTCCACTCGGAACTCTTCAAAGCCACGTTAGGGGAAAAAATAAACACAATTCAGCCGCACCAAACAGCGGAAGAAACACTGGAGGCCATAAACACAGCACTATTGCAGTCAGCTGACTTGATAGCGCCGAAACGAAAGACCCAGATCAGAAAAATAAATCCGGCTGGTTCAACAACCAGCTGGCGTTACTGAAGCAAGAGCGCAGAAGGGCAGAAGCAGCCTGGAAAAGAAACTCTTCAGATGAGAACCTCTCGATCTACAAGGTAATAACTAGAAAATACTACAAGCAAATCTTCGAAGCCAAGAAAAACTATTTTTCTGAGGCTATCAACGGTGCCCTAAATCGCCCGCCGTGAACTCTTCAAGCTGGTCACTCAGACCATGAATCCAGGATGTCTTGAAGCCCCCAACTTGGATACACAAGAATTTTGCGATGAGTTATCGGATTGCTTCATTAACAAAATTGAGGCAATCCGGCAAAGCATTCAGCAAAACAATTTCTCTCCCAGCCCCCCCGTAGTCATTTACACAGCACCGGCAGTAATTCACCACAGTTAGGTGAGTTCACGCTGGAACCCATCTCCATTCAGACCACTAAAAATATCATCAGCACTCTGCGCAACAGCACTGCGCCAAATGATATTATCCCCACCAAACTGCTGAAGGAATGCGCCGACATCTTGGCACCTCCTGTCACGCAGCTTATCAACCAATCCTTCAGGGAGGGCATAATACCCTCCCAGTTGAAGGAGGGCTTCATTCAACCCATCTTGAAGAAAGCCACCCTGGATCCTAAGGATCCACTCAACTGGCGCCCCATAACAGGCCTAAATGTTCTCTCCAAGGTAATGGAGAAAGCAGTGGTACAGCAGCTGCAACAGCATCTAGATACCCACAACTTACTCGACCCATTTCAATCAGGATTCCGTCCCGGACGCGGGACAGAAACAGCATTGCTTAAGATATGGGACGACGTTCTCGAGGCCGCAGACGAAGGAGAATCTTCTCTTCTGGTTCTGCTGGACCTAAGCGCAGCCTTTGATACAGTTGATCACAAGCTGTTATTGACTCGGCTGGCTAAAATAGCTAAAGTCCAGAAAGCGATCTATCCTGGTTCTCCTCTTTTTTGGAAAACCGATCTCAAATAGTGAAGCTAGGACTCTTCACTTCTGAACAACGCACATTATCGTGCGGGGTCCCTCAAGGATCTCCCCTGTCGCCGATGTTATTCAACATCTATGTGCGTCCTCTTTTCGAAATCATCAGCAGCCAAAAACTGCTATATCACTCTTATGCAGACGACACGCAACTGTACTTCCGCATTTGCAATAAAAAGGATCACCACCTCAACCTGAAACTTCGGGACCACACAGGGCATCACATCACACAGCAATATATGTTGAACTATATTTCATTATTTTGTATTTTTTGTATTTGTTATAGATCATGTAATCAACTTTTATCTGATACTTCTTCAATAAATTATATTGTAATACTATGTTTTCTCTAACTACATTTGACACACCACAGTGCCTTTAAAGTCCGACTAGGGGGCTTTGCCTTTATTCTTTTTGATTTCTCATTTGGATGTGGCACTTTAGAAAATCAACTCTGATAAACCTCTTCTTGACATATCAAATCGGTAGTAGATACCACTCCCCCATTTCTTATCAGAGTCTTTCTTCTACAAAAATTCTTTCCTAAAATAACCCTCTTAGGCTACAACAATTAACCACAATTTGTGATAAACTATTGACTTTATCACATAGTACTTATTCTCTTTTTTTTTTTTTTTTTTTTCCTCACCCTTCCTCCTTGCAGCAATCACCATGGCAAATTTCATGGGTCAGGAATGGGATACTTTAATGGAGGGTTATTTAAAGCAATATGGTGACAACGAGCATATGGATGCCGAAATTTCAAACCTTTTTTACAAATTATCTAGGACATTAGAGAAAAAATCCTCTCTATTCTGGCATATTCGGTCATTTCAAGACTACATAAGTGCAAAGATTAATCCACTAGGCCTTCGGGTCCAAATCTTTCCCACACTAGACGATATGAGCCTTGAATTCAAATCAAAATGGGAGGAAGCACTATTTTCTTGCTCATCTAGATTGATGGAACTATTAATCGATGAATACACTCAAAGATCTAAAAATCTAGACATCGATATTATTAAGACCTGTGAAAAACTACAAATCTTTAAGTCTCATAAATCTGTCCCTGAAAAGGAAAAGAAATTAAAAAATCATCTGGAAACATTCAATAAAGAAATTCTCATCAAAAAAAGCAGCAAGTTCAGAAGAGACAAAAACGCATTCGAGAACGGCAAAGCATATAGATGGCACGCAAGTCAGCAATCCTCCAATAGAACCAAGAAACCCCCGACCACAGAGGGTTCTCTTCCTTTACAAACATCGACCTTCTCAGGGTATGCACCACGAGCCCCTGGCAAAGGGAGTCAAAGTACCAAACGACAATACTATGGCGATTCAACACAAGTTCAACAAGCCAAAAAATTAAATCTGGAATCGATATCTAACAGCTCTTCCACAGCACGGCAAGGCCATGATACTAGTTCTTCTACACAGGACATTCCGATAGCACCGAACAATACAACTGCGCTAGTAGCTGCATATACGCAGAGAAACACAGTCCCTTCTCATAAACCAATATCAGCCAGTCAATCCAACCGTTCTCTCATCGATTCGTCTTTTTTAGAACAGATTTTGGCTCAAACACGTTCCCCTTCTCCTATAGGGAACACACAACAACAAAATCTCTAAAAGACAGCGATCATAGCCATGAAGCCGACATGCCAGAGACCCAATTGAATATCATCAACCTGTCATCGCATCAAATGTCCTCTACGGAAACTTACATCCTAGGGAAAGGGCTCAATTTTTGCCCCAACCTTAACCTGGATAAATTTGAAGTATACAAAGATTTACAGCTATTCATCAGAAAACTCTTACTCAAAAGTCTCTTTAGCAAACAACACTCTGATGCACCATTCACCCTAGAAGAACAACAAGCACTTGCTCAACTAAACTCTCTTCTGGAAGAAAACGAAACAAACATATTGCCAGACTATACAATCTTACCTTCGGTCGACACCAAAACTATTGCTTCAGCAACCCCAATCGATAGTATTAATTCAAAATTAAAGAAAAAATCGGACTTTTGTCCTGCACCCAGCATAAATTCCAACGCAGTAACCTTCCTCAAACTCGTCAATCAAGATCTGGCGAAACTAAAAATTAAGAACAAAATTCAGAACAATTTAAACTGTGATGAGAAAAAAGCTCTTCAAACCCTCTCAGCAAATCAAACCATTACCATAAAGTCAGCCGACAAAGGGGGCAACATTGTAATCCTAGACAACGATCAATACACTGAAATGTGTCGCAAAATCCTGAGAAACCAACTATGGTACAGACGTATCCCTTTCGATATTATCGAAAAATACAATAAAGAATTCTACTCAATTGTAGATCGAGCACATCTCAACGGCGTTATCAGGAAAACCACATGGGATTTTATAAGGGTTAAATTCCCAGTCACGCCAACCTTCTATGCACTACCCAAAGTGCACAAAAATCCCAATGATCCCCCAGGGAGACCCATCATCTCTGGGAGAGGATCATTAACTGACAATGCCAGCAAATTAATTGACGAGTTCTTGCAACCCCTAGTAATCCAATTACCTTCTTACGTCAAAGACACCATCCACTTCCTTCAAATTATCAATGATCTCTACATTCCAGACCACGCTACTTTAGTCACCATCGATGTAGAAGCACTTTACAGTTAGATCCCTCACGACTGAGGAATCGCACTAATAAAACACATCCTACAAACTAAAGGTATAGGCGATCCTTCCTATCATGAGTTCATCATCTCTATTCTGGAATTTATTTTGACACACAACGTCTTCTCCTTTTTTGGCTCCCACTACCTCCAGATACAGGGAGTTGCAATGGGGACCTCGTGCGCCCCCTCTTATGCAAACCTGTATCTGGGGGAGTGGGAGAAAAACCTTTTTTCGGACGACATGTCCGCCATTTATACGGACCACATTACAGCGTGGTATCGTTACATAGACGACATTTTCTTAATTTGGGACGGTCCACCTGATTCACTACAACCATTCTTGCAGCGTCTAAACAAAAACGAGTTCAATCTATCATTCACTATGAATCATGATAAACAGTGTATTCCCTTTCTTGATGTTGAAGTCTTTAGAGACAGTTCACAGAAATTGGGAAGCAAGCTCTATAGAAAACCGACATCCGGTAACAACATCTTACACGCATCCAGCTTCCATCCTCAAGCACTTATTAAATCCATTCCTTATGGACAATACTTACGGATCCGGCGAAACTGTTCCCGCGATGAAGAATTTAGAGACCAAGCACGAAATCTAAGAGACAGACTACTACAACGTGGCTATTCACACTCTTGCCTTAAGCGCGCATATCAACGTGTACTCGCAGTAAACAGAAATACCATACTGTATTCGACCAAACCCCGTGACACCAGCAATCCCAGTCGCATTATTACTAGATTTAACATGCAACATAATGCGATCACCAACATCATCAAAAAATACTGGCACTTACTGTCCATGGACCCAACTCTGGGACAATTTGTGCCAAAACATCCACTATTCTCCATGAAAAGAGCTAAATCTTTAAAAGACAAACTTGTCACAAGTGAATATAAAGGAGATGCAAGATCTGATCCCTGCAAAGCCAAAGGCACATTTATGTGCGGAAAATGTAACTACTGCAAATTTATGCATACAGTAAAGAACCCTACACTCCCCAATGGTCAAACCTTCTATCCTCAACACTTTGCCAATTGTAGAACATTAGGTGTCATTTACATGTTATGTTGTGACTGCGGATGTTTTTACATTGGCAAGACCAAACTACAATTCTGGCAACGCGCCTACAAACACATCAGAAGTATGCGCAAAAACGACCCAGAACTTCCTCTTGGACGCCATACCTTATTGGTACACGCAGGCAAATTTCCGAACATCAAATTCCTAATCCTTGACCGCATCCATCCCAATCCCAGAGGTGGGGACTGGAATAAGTCCCTCCTCCAACTGGAATTGCGATGGATTTATACTTTACAAGCCACCCTGCCCCCCGGACTCAATGAAGCAATATGCTTCAAACCCTTCCTCGAAGGGTTCTCCTCCGGGGGAATGGAAAAATAATTATGCAACTCATTAAACACCACCACATGCTGCTACTCCCTCAAAATAATTAACTTTAAACACATCATTTACTTTTCTTTTCTTTTCTCTATGTAAAAAAAAAAATTGTTTCCTTTGTTACAAGTTCCTCCTCCATTACACATTAGATTGTAATTTACGTCTACATTGTGCTCTTGCCCAGCAACAAGAATCCCGCAACATACTTTACAACCCTGGTTTAGGCCGTGTAAAATAGCATATATATTTAAACAATGTAACATGTTTGTTTCAAAAACCACAATGTATTGATAATTATTCGTAATAATTTTTAATTCTTTTTTCATGTTCTCAAGTTACCAAATTACCATTTCATAAATACCTGTATCTTCAACACCTGGCAATATAGACTATATAAAGCAATTATATAGACACAGGGCTATATTGATATATAGGCAATTATATTTATATCTATATTTAGCAATCTTGATTATCATGATGCATATATTTCCTAGCATAAGCTCAAATTACATCACTGCCAACGATATACATCAATTGTTTGTTACAATTATACTTAGCATAATTCTGCAAATCAACTTTGTTCCCCCCTTCCCCCTTTTCCTTCTTTGCAATCCCTTCCCCCCCCCTCCCCTTCTCCCCCTTTTTTCTTTCTGACTTTGTACTATGTCATAATGTCTGTCACATTTTAAAAGTAATACTTTATCAGCAATGTTCTTTCCTGGTCCGAGCCAAGTTGATCTGTCCCTGACAAACTCAGCAATTCTATAATTTATCCACTAGAGGGCGCTCTGCCTATTCAATATATCTATTTGTGAAACAAGATATAAAACACAAGTTTCTTGTACTGCTATTTGTTGCCTAGTTTAATTATGCTGCCCGACATACTTTTCACTACAGGAGACCAATCGGTCTCCTTGTTGGTGAACTTTTGGCAACCTGGCATTTACTCATGCCATGGCCGCTATCTTTCTCCTCCTGTGCGCATGCTCCGTGCGCACAGTGAGGTCGACGTCGGTTCAATCCGTGACGCCGCGCCATCCCGCCGCGCGCGCATGCGCGCTGCGGGATACGCGCGTCATGGTGACGGGTCATGGCGTGTCATCCTGCTGCGCACGCATGCGCATCTCGGATGTTATGCGCCATGACCCATGGAATCAGTTGCCCTGTGAGCGCCACACCTGCCTTAATTAGCCGTCCGAGCACAGCTGCAAACTCTTTGCACTGGGCGTCGCAGTTTGGCTGATGGGCACTTTATATAGCAGCAGAGGAACTAGTCATTTGCTATCCAGCAACTTGCTGGACAACATGACGGTTCCTCTGCATCCATCTTCCCAAGGTAAAAAAACGTTTCATTTTATTTTTATTTTATTTTCTTCATATCAATCACAGCTACCACATTATCAGTTTCCCTGCTGGTTTTGGTTATCTACATACATTCAGTTTCATACTTACAGGAACACAAAAAACACCTGCCTTAATTAGCCATCCGAGCACAGCTGCAAACCCTTTGCACTGGGCGTCGCAGTTTGGCTGATGGGCACTTTATATAGCAGCAGAGGAACTAGTCATTTGCTATCCAGCAACTTGCTGGACAACATGACGGTTCCTCTGCATCCATCTTCCTAAGGTAAAAAAACGTTTTATTTTATTTTCTTCATATCAATCACAGCTACCACATTATCAGTTTCCCTGCTGGTTTTGGTTATCTACATACATTCAGTTTCATACTTACAGGAACACAAAAAAAAAAAAAAAAAAAAAATGTCCTTTTTAATCAACTCCTTAATACTCAACCTTTAAACGCCACCTATTGAGCATTTTTTGCTATAACATCTAAATATCCCCATTGAACGCCATCTATTGAGCAATTTTTGCTATAACATTTAACTATATATGGTTTAACCACATTAATATAACATGGATATTTTTACTTACATACATTGTACATATTTACTCATTATTTCTTATTACTTTTGTACACTTCCAGCCTAATACGAGCCTCTCCATCGCTATTTACTAGGCAAGCCATACCATATCCCTCCAAGAAAATGTTATAAAACACAATGTTATAAAACACAATTTATTTCACATTTTATTATTACAACTATGTCCATAAATATTAACACACATCATTACAACTTTAGGCTCCAATGTCCTCTGATTCCAGCAGCATATTTATATCTGGCAACAACACACCCTGCTCACAATTCTGCTCTGTCGTCAGTGGCCAGGCCAGCAGACTCGGATCATCCGGAAACCCATGCTTTTAAATACATGATCTACTGACTTGAAGTACCATACAGTTCACTGTAAGTACTTCAGTATTAATCTATATAACAACATCATCAACATTATTAGGATTATCCTGATCATTTCCCATACATTTTTAGAGCTGTGAATCCTGGAATACCCCTGAAGAAAGGGACTATGTCTCCCTGAAACGTCGGGACCACACAGGGCATCACATCACACAGCAATATATGTTGAACTATATTTCATTATTTTGTATTTTTTGTATTTGTTATAGATCATGTAATCAACTTTTATCTGATACTTCTTCAATAAATTATATTGTAATACTATGTTTTCTCTAACTACATTTGACACACCACAGTGCCTTTAAAGTCCGACTAGGGGGCTTTGCCTTTATTCTTTTAGAGACATGCCTCTCTTTGATAGAGGACTGGATGACAAAGAGTTATCTCAAACTCAACGGAGCGAAAACAGAACTTCTTCTGTTTCACGCCAAGCGTAGGAATCAATCGACAACAACCTGGATCCCGCCGCCCATTCTGGGCAAAATCATCACCCCTAGCGCCAAAGTCAAAAGTCTTGGGGTCATCTTTGACTCCGACATGACAATGAACCCACAAATAGGGTCAGTAGTCAGCGGATCTCACCATCTGCTGCGCCTACTATGCAGACTCACGCCTTTTATTCCCAAGAAAGACATAGCGGTCGCGGTGGGAGCGATTGTAAACTCCAGACTGGACTATGCAAATGCCCTTTACCTCGGACTCCCCAAGTACCAAATCGCTCGTCTTCAAGTCGTTCAAAATACGGCCGCCAGACTTGTGACTGGGAAAAAACCCTGGGAATCAATCTCACCTTCACTGAGATCCCTTCACTGGCTACCAGTGAAAGACAAAATTTCCTTTAAAGCTCTCTGTCTAACGCATAGATGTATCCATGGGAATGCTCCCCATTATCTATGCGAAAAATTTAAAGTTCACAATCCCAATCGTATTCTACGATCCACCAATCAAAATCGGCTTCAGATACCAAAAGCCAGATACAAGTCCAAAGGAGACAGGAGATTCGCTGTCCAAGGTCCCAGACTATGGAACGCCTTACCAGCCAGCATTCGGCTGGAGGAGAACTACTTAGTCTTCAGGAGAAAGATTAAGACGCATCTCTTTTGATCTCAAAGGAGACAGGAACAACAAGCGCCCAGAGGCGATTTACTTCGCATGTGCTGCGCTATATAAGTTCTTCATTCATTCATTCATTCATCTGGCCAGAGTGTATCTATTTGGCTTCATGCTTGTCAGCTGGCAACATCATCCCCTGGATCTATCCCTTATGGGAAAGCGCTGTTGACCCTGATCTTGCTATAGGGTCTGATTTGGGAGGTGAGAGGCCACTTTTACTGGTGGAGGTGTCTTTCTTCTATCCACGATTCATCACCTGCATGTGTGTGATTTTTACCACTATTGGTTTATCACAAGGAGGATCTGTGGATGTACTTTTATATAGCGCTGCACTATTCTTTGTTTATATCTTTCCAGGAACTTTTTTAATTGATTCCTAGTGTTCAGCTGCTCACTATTATATTATTTTGTGTTTTTATTGCACTGATTGATTTTCTTTTACATTTCTTGTATATAAACCATAGACATTTCTAATGGTTTTGGCCTTTTTCTTCCACATTTAGTCTAGATATGCAGGTCTCTCTATATATACCTATGTATATTGACCTTATAGATATGGATCTTGTGGGCATAGTTCCTTTATGTTCCTTTATGCATCTTGTGCACTTTTTGCACTTTTGCATTTTCTGCTTACTTTATATATTTCATATATGTATGTGTATTACACGTATATGTGTGTGTATATATATGTATAGATGTATTTATTGATAATTGAACATTATATTTACTGACCTTATATTTACTGACCTGATGCTATTGTCATTATCAACTTATGGAATTTTTTATCCATTCTTAGAATTAATAATAATATTAATCTTTTTAAACATATACATATAGAAATAATTTATAATCGATCTTCTATCTATTATTATTTTCCTTTTTTTTATAGAATTTTATCTCATATTTGTTACCCTATAAGTACTGTAGAGAGAGGTATGTGCTGCCATTTATATTATGGTCACCTTAACATACTTCCACATATTTTAAATAATTATATACTTACCCACGCATATATTTATCATTTCTGGTTTATTCCTCCATATATTTTTTTTTTATTAATTATACACAGTTTTATATTCCTAAAATTTGCCTCCTAGATGATTGTGTGATATTCATGTTAATTTCCTTCAGTTCTGGCATGTTTTGAATGTTACGGTTTCCTGTGTATGCAATGGTTAACTTTTTTAACTGCATAGCCACTCACATATAAGACGTCCTTTATGATTGGACGTCCATGGATCTGAAGAAGCAGCAGGGCTGTGAAACACGTCACCCTATCGGTCCCCGCTTGTAAGCTACGCCACGTCACGCCACGTCACTTCCGGTGCGACGGATCTGTGTTTGCGGTCCATCGTGAGACGCACGCGGTCTTGTACGGCGCTCCAGCAAGCCTTTCAAGTCTCTCCGTTCTTTGGCTGTCCGCTTTGCAGTTTTCCATCTACAGCACTTACCATCATATGCGGACACCCCTCATGCACCAGACGATGACTACATCTACATTCCTATATATGCCTGTTATCCACCTAAATTTGTGAGTAGCCATTTGGCTGTGTCTCTTTTAATATTTTTACCCATTAAAACGTAATATTGCACTTAGATTGGGCGCATCCTTGTCTTCTTTGTCTACCTATTTTACAGAGTATGCTTCTGCTCTTCTGGGACTGCTGCCGCTAAGTGTTATTTTGGATTAACTTTGAATTCATTTTTTGGTTTCACCCATGAACTCTTTCAATATATTTTGATGATCAATCAGTCACCCTCATTTTTTCATGTGTCTTTTCTGACACTAAAATTACTTGCCAAGGTTGTCTGTTACCTACCTCTCCTTGCGCCATCTGACAATATATATTTTTACACTAATTTCTTGAAAGTAAATGGGACCCTCTCGGGACGATTCGAACTGCATAATGGTACAAGACAAGGATGCCCCCTATCCCCATTATTGTTCGTGTTAGCTCTAGAACCTTTGCTAAGAGGGATAAGGAGGAACCCTGACATAAGGGGGATAAGGGTTGGAGAGGAAGAACACAAACTTGCGGCTTACGCTGATGACATTTTATTTTATGTAACTAGTCCTAGAATAACTCTTCCTAACTTAATGAGATCATTAAAATAATATGGAGAGATATCTAATTTTAGAATGAATCCGACCAAGTCCGAAACCCTAAGCATAAATATTGCTAAGAGCGACCAAAAAATGTATCAAAAAGAGTTCCCATTTGTCTGGGGCAAAAAATAAATAAAATATCTTGGAGTCAAATTAGCAATCACTAGGGAGAGGTTATACACAGTACAGTGTATGCCCCTGCTAGAGGACATTAAAGTAGAATTTAATAGATTGACTGTAGGCAGGGGCAGAATGAATATATTTAAAATGGTAATTTTACCTAAAATTATGTATAAAATACAGATGCTCCCAATCCCTCTACCTCAGAAGTACTTTAACCACTTAAGGACCGCCTACTGCACATTTACGTCGGCAGAATGGCACGGCTGGGCACATCAACGTATATATACGTTGATTTTAGTACCCAGCCGTGGGTCGCGGGCGCGCGCCCGCGACCCGGTCCGAAGCTCCAGGACCGGGACCGCGGGATTCGCGGACCCGATCGCCGCTGCAGTGCGGCGATCCGTCCCTGGAGCGGAAGAACGGGGAGAGCCGTGTGTACACACGGCTTCCCCGTGCTTCTCTGTGGCTGCAGCATCGATCGCGTCATCCCTGTGATAGGGGGACGCGATCGATGACGTCACACCTACAGCCACACCCCCTACAGTTGTAAACAAACACACATAGGCACACATCCCCTACAGCGCCCCCTGTGGTTAACTCCCAAACTGCAACTGTCATTTCCACAGTAAACAATGCAAATTTAAATGCATTTTTTTCTGTGAAAATGACAATTGTCCCAAAAATGTGTCAAAATTGTCCGAAATAATGTCGCAGTCACAAAAAAAATCGCTGATCGCCGCTATTAGTAGTAAAAAAAAAAAATAATAATAAAAATGCAATAAAACTATTCCTTATTTTGTAAACGCTATAAATTTTGCGAAAACCAACCGATAAACGCTTATTGTGATTTTTTTTACCAAAAATAGGTAGAAGAATACGTATCGGCCTAAACTGAGGAAAAAAAATGTTTTTTTATATATTTTTGGGGGATTTTTATTATAGCAAAAAGTAAAAAATATTGCATTTCTTTTAAAATTGTCGCTCTATTTTTGTTTATAGCGCAAAAAATAAAAACTGCAGAGGTGATCAAATACCACCAAAAGAAAGCTCTATTTGTGGGGAAAAAAGGACGCCAATTTTGTTTGGGAGCCACGTTGCACGACCGCGCAATTATCAGTTAAAGCGACGCAGTGCCGAATCGCAAAAAGGGGCAAGGTCCTTTGCCTGCATTTTGGTCCGGGTCTTAAGTGGTTAAAATCCTTCAAACGATGCTATTAAAATTTGTTTGGCAAGGGAAAAAAAGCATGTATCAGCTGGGCAACACTAACAAAAAAAAAGGCACAAGGGGGGTGGGGTGCACCAGACGTTAGAAATTATTATAATGCAATTATTCTCACTCGAGTTATAGATTGGATAGGAAAAACACTAAACAAAAGAGATGGATAAATATGGAATATCAAATGAGTAAGGCAACACTGGGGAGTATCATATGGATTACACAACAATATAGAGAATTAAGTAGGGACACACATTATGTCACATGGAATGCAATTAAAATTTGGGATAAAACTCACAATAATGAAAAATGGGATTTTAATTCCATTAACAGGCTCAAAATATTTCACACCAGATATAGGTAAGCTATTTGGAAAATGGATAACAAAGGAAAATGCACAGCCTAAAGACATCATGATGGGAGATAAATTAAGTACATACCAGGAACTAAAAAACAAAGGGGAGGTGGTAGAGATAAATGAATGGCGATATGCCCAGCTTAAGCACTTCTTTGAGGCATTCCCCCAGCCTATCAGTTTGGTAGAGAACTTACGACCCCTAGAGAAACTTGGTGAGAAAAAAGGAGGGAAAGGAGTGACCTCTAAGATTTATAAATCTTAAAAAGATGCAAAGGGTTTGGAGATACCGCCATACATTTTAAAATGGAAGGAAGAATTGGGAGTACAGTTGAAGGAACCAGAGTTAAAGCAAATATTGAAGAGAGTACATACCACGTCAGTAAACAGTAAATTTACAGAGTTAAACTATAAATGCTGGTCCCGCTGGTATATAACACCACACAAGGCACATAAATATAATAAAGACACATCAGAGCTTTGTTGGCGTGGATGCAAAGAAGTGGGAAATATGGCACATATATGGTGGTTTTGCCCGAAAATAAAAAAATTATTGGAGTAGGATCAGACAAGTAATAATTGAAATAACCAATATAGAGGTCACAGACGACCCATGGGGATGGTTACACCATGGGAGTAGAATGACATCAATGCGATACCAGAAAACATTACTTCCTCATCTGTTAAATCCTGCTAAGAGCTTAATAGCTAGACATTGGCAAGATAGGGAAAGTCCTTCTATGAGAGAATGGTGCAACAAAATAAACAATATACAAAATTTGGAGTATTTAAGGCCTACTGATACAGAGGGGTTAGAAGAATATGATGAGGACTGGATACGCTGGATTGAATATAAGCAGAAATTTGCAGAAATGATGGGAGCATAAAAACATAAGAAAATATAGAACATAAGAAAACAAGATAGAATGGAGGCTTGGAGGTTCTGGGGTGGGTGGAGGGAGAGGGGTGGGGGGGAGGATAAGGGGACGGATGATGGGCATATATATATATAGGGCCAGATTCAGTAACAGTTACGCCGGCGTATCAGTAGATACACCGTTGTAATCTGCGCCGGCGTATATTTAAGCATATTCTCAAAGTAAGATACGCTTAAATATTGTTAAGATACGACCAGCGTAAGTCTCCTACGCCGGCTTATCTTAACTACATTTTTACGCTGGCCACTAGGGACGTTCCAGATGATTTACGCCTAGAATATGTAAATCAGCGAGATACGCCTATTCATGAACGTATGCCCGGCCGACACAGTGAATGTACGCCGTTTACGTAAGGGTTTTCTGCCGTAAAGATAAACCACCAAAAAGATGCCGCATCCTTATGGACGTCGAGACCGCGTCAAATTTTTCTAATTTTACGTTGTCTGCGTAACTCGTCCGTGAATGGGGCTTTACGTCAATTCATGTTGAAACCAATGCGACTTAGCGTCATAATTTGGAGCATGCGCACTGCGATACATCCACGGACGGCGCATGCGCAGTTAAAAAAAAACATAAAAAAGTGGGGTCACAACACATTTAAATAAAACACGCCCACCTCATCCACATTTGAATTACCCGGGCTTACGCCGGCCCATTTACGCTACGCCACCATAACTTAGCTTGGTAAAATACAGCATTTGCCTCGCTAATTTACGGCGGCGTAGCGTATCAGAGCTACATTACGCCCGCTTTACATGAATCTGGCCCATAGGCTTTAAGTGCAAACGATACATTTTTCACGGAAACTAAATTGAAACACTTATATATATATATATATATATATATATATATATATATATATATATATATATATAAAAAAGGAAACTAAAAGAAATAGTAAATTTAAGAAAAAAAAAAGGGGGAGAAACCACAAATGATGCTAAACATTTATCTACGTTACAAGCAAATAAAATGTGAGCAAGTCTTGTATTAATAGGTGGAGTCTGAAGTGGTTGGAAACAAAAAAAAAGGATAAAAAAAAGAAAGAAAGAAAGAAAGTCTTATCTAAGATAAACAATCAGCTAGCTAGAAAATTAATAATATCAAAGATACCGATAACAACATTTTAATTTTTCACTGGACTTCCACTTTAAACACATGTCTGCTATGAGTTGAGTGACCTATATTGCTCGCCTTATACTTTTGAAAGGGACTAAGCACTAGTTAGAGTGGGTCATGCTGGATGATACAGTATTCATAATTTGATCATGGCCTCACTTTCCACTCAAGCAAATATGTATGTATTTTCCCAACCACACACCTATTATTCTTACTGGGTAAATACATGATTTACTTAAAAAGGCCACTGGAAACTTTACTGAATTCTTACCCAAACACAAATCATATCATTTAGAATTGGATTCTACTCTACAACACTATTTTAAAAGGAACACTTTACTAGATGTTTGCCAATTCACACTATGTTAATAAATCTGTAAACAATGCAAAGCTGTGTGAACTGCTCTTAATTAACAAGACACAAATACCATGCAAAAACAACAAAATCACAACTACAGATTTCTCCCTCAGTAACCTTACTGAAATATATTGTTAAAACTAGAGCAACTAAGACCTCACTTTGGGAAACATAGATTAAACATTACTAAGCCTTAAACATCTGTTCTACAACAAAATAAATAAGGCACACACACACACTTCTTGCAAGAAAACTTAAATAAAAGACCTGTAATATGCATACAATCAAGGACAAAGGAGGCCATACCTCACTCTCACCCCTCTTAAATAATTATCAACGACCACTATACCAACCTCTACAACAAAATTTTCCATTATCCAATCACTTCTGAACTCTTCATAAAATCCAACAATACCTCAATGATAGGCATACAGTATCCCAAAACTCTCTAAATCTGACTTTTACAGGCTTAATGCACCGATTGACAATGTACCATGACTATGATCATTAAAATGCTCCGATCCTTAAGAACTAGGTCCAGATGGTCTAACATATATGTATAACAAACCATTTTTACCAACTTTTTAGTGTATAGGGTCAAACTATTTAATATGTTTCTAAATATTATCCAGCTTTGAGAAACCTGGTCTTCTGGTGCAATTGTAATGCCTATAATTGCTTGACTGAGGTGGGGAGGCAGTGGTTGGCCCCAGTATATTCTAATTCCATGTGATGGAATGGCAAGACATAAACAGAATCATTTTATTCTCAATGGTTTTTATTGATTTTAAAGAGCAATACAGTACATTAGACATAAACAAAAAAGAAATAACATGTAAAAGGCACCTTAAAATGTTGCCATAGAAATACAATATATAAAATCACATGTACATCAACTTTACTGCCATAACACAGGCAGAACACATTCTGTATTTAACATTTCCAATTAGAATTAGAAACAGGATATGGAAAACACAAAGGAGCATAGTTGAGTATGTCACAACTAGTATGAAGCGTCAAAAGTAAATGAAACAACAAAAAAAAACAGAAATAAAAGAAATAAAGACCCATACAGCAATTTATAATAGACCATCTACAGTGTCAACAACCAATTTGGTTTGTATACCATGTATTCCAAGGATTCTATAAGGCCACAGTGGCATCATAGGACCCAGTAGTATAAGAGTGCATAGTTTCATATCTACTATGTGTGTGCATTGTAGAGATTATTTTAGATACGTACGGTGCTTCTATATCCTTCCAATGGCAAAGTATCACAAGCCTAGTGGCCAACAAGAAGTTTGACACCACAGTCATATAAGCATTTGGGATGGTTTCCAATCCCAGGGAGAGGATCGCCATACCAGGCAACAATGGACCACCCATTGGAAAAATGTCTCCAATGACGCTCTGCAACTTTCCCCAAAGTTGATTCATCTTTGGGCAGAACCACACTATATGGGCCAATGTGCCCACTCCTCCACATTGTCTCCAACATAAGGGAGAAGAACCTCGGTAAATCTTAGGCCGCGTATACACGATCAAATCTGTCTGCTGGAAACGGTCTGCTAGACCGTCCCAGCAGACAGATTCGATCGTGTGTACGGGCGAGCCGACGGATTTGGCCACCCGACAGATTTCAAAGCATGCTTTGAAATCTATCGGGTGGGAACCCGTCCGCCCGACATGTCTGCTGGTTAGTACACTTACCAGCAGACATGTCGTCTCGCACCGGCGCCGAATGGATTCGGCGCATGCGCGGAAGTGTTTTACTTCCTGGTGCGGTGACGTGGCGGCGTCAATGTCACTGCCACGTCACCGACACGTCAGCGCGCTGTCTGCTGGCGGGGATTTTGGTTTGCTCGTGTGTACACGCGAGCAAACCAAAATGACAGCAGACAGATTTGTTTTGAACAAATCTATTGCCTCGTGTGTACGAGGCCTTAGAAAATCTATAAGGAGTCAAATAGAATCTAAGTAGCAATTTTTGATGCATATGTATCAGGTTAGTGCTTTTGGTAGAGGAATACACTATTCTCATAGATTTTGTCCCACTGGTGGACTGAATACTCCTCTCTAAAGTCTTCCTCCCACGCTATCATATGCTGCATTTTGATCAGTTTGTATTTTTCTTGAAGTCCCATATACAAGAGAGAAATCTCTTTGGGAGTGGTAGCGTTCTGTTGGTAAAACTGTGTTATTTTAATTGGTAGTGATGTGAGGATCTGAGGGCATTGTCTGATTAAGTGAGCTATTTGTAGGTATTTGTACTGCTTAGCTACCGGCAAGTTGTATCTGTCCCTTAGCTCCTGAAATAACAGTGCAGTGTCGTCCATAATGTCTTCTATGTGCTGAATACCCTTGGAGACCCAGGTAGAGAAGCTAATATCTGGAATTACATTCTGAATAGCCATAATGGGAAGCTTCAATGGTGTCACCAGCCCCTTCCACTCATAGGACCCGCGGAGGTGAGTCCAAGCCCTCAGTGACGCCTTAATGGTAGGTGCAATATGGATGTCAAGGGATGTGTTAAAATGGGATGTCATCAGATAGTCGCAAAGAGAACTCTTCCCAATTTGAAACTGTTCAAGTTCTGCCCATAGTGTACCCGAACAAGGTACAAACCAGTGTTGTAACTGAGCTAGGATAGATGCATAGTAGTATCCCTGTAAATGTACATGTCCTATACCACCAGCATTCCTATGTTTGATCAGTCTACCAAAAGCACACCTCGCATTCTTGCCTTGCCAGATGTATTTGTTCAATATGGATTGTAGGCAATCAAAATAAGAGTTGGGAATAGGGATGGGGAGTGTTCTAAAAAGATACAGCAATTGCGGCAAAACTTGCTTCTTGAAGGCCGCCAGCCTACCCAACCAGGACAGCTCAGTTTTGGAGATGGCTAATAGCTTATTTTGGAAGGAGCTTAAAAAAGGGGTATAATTAACCTGAAAAAGGCCATTTACTCCGGGTGTTAAAGTAATACCTAGATATTTGATGCCCTCTCCCTCCAAACAAATGGATACTTCCGTTCAATCCACTGCCTGGCGTCAGAAGGAATCCCTAAGTTTAGAATGTATGACTTGGATTTATTCACCTTGTAATAAGAAATTGCATTAAACGCCCTCAGGGATGAATAGATCGCCTCAAGGGACCTCTCTGCATTGGTTACCATTAGGATTATATCGTCTGCAAAAAGACTTATGACATGGTCCCTCTCTCCTACTCGAACCCCCGTGATGCATGGGTGCAGCCTCAAATGCATCGCCAGTGGTTCCATCGGAAGGTTAAAAATTTGCGGCGAGAGGGGGCACCCCTGCCTTGTCCCATTTGTGATACCAAATGGGGTGGAGAGAGCACTAGCTACGTAAACCTGAGCTGTCGGGTGAGTGTAAAGAGCCATTATGGCTGAATAGATGAGGCCATCAAAACCAAACCTCCTAAGAACCTGTCTCAGGAATTCCCAATGTATTCTGTCGAACGCCTTCTCCACGTCCAAGGCAAGGAGCAGAGAAGAAATAATTTAACCAGATAAGGACTGAGCGTATCTTGAGACGTTTTGAAATATTCCCCCATTCACCCATCAGGTCCCGGGGATTTATTCGAGGGGAGGGACTGGATAATTTTCTTTACTTCAGCTTCA
Organism: Rana kukunoris; assembly: GCA_029574335.1. Taxonomy (NCBI): domain Eukaryota; kingdom Metazoa; phylum Chordata; class Amphibia; order Anura; family Ranidae; genus Rana; species Rana kukunoris. Next base: position 387,100,778 of record CM056050.1, on the reverse strand, counting down.
GTGAATGGAGAATTCAGATTGAGAAGCTGGTCGTGAGAGAGTGTAGGGAGGCTAAGTTTGTCCAAAAACACAGCAATAGACTCCGGGGACGGCGGAACTACCTCTAGGTCATCTTTGAGATTATATAACGAGCCATAATAATGACTAAAGGCATCAGCTATTGATTGAGGGTGCTACGGGTTTGCCTTTATCACTGGGTGACATATGTATGGAATTTGGGATTTCTATCTATGCCCCTTAAGCTTATTAGCAAGAAGTTTCCCCGCTCTGTTACCACTGGTGTAGTATTGGAGTTTAAGCCTCCTGGAGGCTCTCTCATACTCATCTGCAAATAGCAACTTAAGCTCTGTCCGGAGCCGTGATAGCTGGTCAGTCAGAGCAGACAACATCTTAATTTTGTTCCTCTTCTCAAGTTCCTCAATTTGAGTCAGCAGGTTTAGCGTCTGCTGCTGTCTTTCCCTCTTGAGTCTTGCCCCCTGTTGCACCATAATACCTCTAACATATGCTTTATGAGCATTCCATACGATAAATGGGTCTGTAACTGATCCCACATTAGTCTCAAAAAACTCTTGCAACTTATCACCAATGTAGGACCTAGTCGGACCAGCCTGGAGAAGCCTGGGGTTAGCATGCCAAAGAAACACAGATGACCATGGTGTCACATCCCCCACTGTCAGGCTCACTGAGGCATGGTCCAACCAGGTAATGTTATTGATCTTAGCAGATTTGCATTTACAAAGTAAATGTCTATCAACCAAGAAGAGGTCTATTCTACTATAAGTCCGATGGCTGCTGGAAAAAAAGTGTCTCTTTCATTGGCATTCAAACACCTCCATGAGTCAAAAAGTTTGTACAACCTCAAAAATGTGGATAGGGATGGAGGAGCATGCTTCAGTGAAGAAATAGAATCTAAAGTTTGGGTGTCACGGTACCTAACGTGCCAAGCAGACGGCGAGGCGTGGTCGCGCTTCAGGTGGCTCTGGGGGGAATTGAACCCAGGACTACTCTGGGTCTTTTCCCTCTGAGCCACTTCTCAGTTTAGATTCTGCTTGCTGTCCGTCCGAGCCTAGTGCTGAATTATGTGCTGATTGCCTGATCTCCCTACTATCTGCACTTGTCTATCCTGGTCCAGCTAAGGCAGGTTTCCTAATCAACCAGGATATAAAGCCCTGCCTCACTATGAGGGAGGTGTCAGTTCATTGTGCTCTGATCATCCTGTCTGTGCCAACGGTTCCTGTGGTTATCTCTAGCTACAAGACTGACCCCGGCTTCTGACCTTTTGGCTTATGTACCCTGGAATGCTGCTGTCTCCTGCCCTTTGACCCCGGCCTGTACTTTCGGATTCTCCCTGCCTTCTCCAGCCCTTGACCAACGGCTTGTGCCCCGTCTGCTCAGCTACAGGACTGACCCCTGTCTTACCTCATTACCGTGGGCTGTGGGTACCTGTAAGGGTGAGCTTACAAATCTGCAAAATGGACTCCACTCAAGGTAAGCCCTTACATAATGAACTGAACCATAACATGGAGTCCGCAGACTTGCACAAGATGCTCACCTCCCTCGCTCTGCAAGTCTCCAGCCTGGGCCATACCATTTTGGAACTACAGCAAGAAGTCCAATTACTTAAAGGGACAGTACGCCCAGCCCCGGAACCAGCGTATCCTGAGCCCTTTTTTATAATGCCAGAGAGATTTGACGGTAGCCGTGCATCCTTCTCATGCTTTAAAATGGATTGTGAGCTGTTGTTTACTCTTAAACCTAGGACCTATGCCACGGACTATGTTAAGGTTCGCACTACCATCAACCTGCTTACAGGGAAAATTAAATCATGGGGTCATCAGTTGTTGCAGGAAAATAGTCCAGTCTTGGACACCTGGAAAACTTTCATGTTTGCTCTGGACTCTCATATTTCTGTTTCCAAGAAAACCAGTGTTCCCAAGTCCGCTCTCGGTTCACGTGGCCTACGGGTATCCAATGACAGGCATTCCCAGTACAGATATGACACCAGGCCAGCCCAGCATGTGCCAAGGTATGAAGCTCTGTATGTGCCCAGCCAGGAAGCTCCAACACCACAGAGCTTTGACGCCCCTGTGGATGCCCACAGCCCAACCCTGGAAGATGTGGAACCCATGCAGATCGGGGCCATCCGGTCCAGGCTATCCAAGGTAGAAAAAGAGCGAAGGAGAGGCTATGGACTTTGTTTTTACTGTGGGGTAAGAGGGCACCTTATATCTCTCTGCCCAACTCGCCCACCTCGGCCAAGGGTTCTTCAGGTGGGTACTATTGGGAGTTTTTTTGCTACCCCGGAATCTTTGCCTGCTATGCAGCTTGAAGTTCCTTTGCCCCAGTCTGACATTCCGGTGACCACTGTCCAGTCCAATGCACCTGTTCCTCAGCTTGCTGTACCTACCTTCCCAGTTGAAGTTCCAGGTCAAGTGTCCCCGTTGCCGGCGTCTTCAGTTCCAGTTCCTGTGTCTCCAGTTCCAGTTCCTGTGTCTCCAGTTCCAGTTCAAGTTACTGTGTCTCCAGTTCAAGTTACTGTGTCTCCAGTTCAAGTTCCTGTGTCTCCAGTTCAAGTTCCTGTGTCTCCGGTTCCAGCTCCAGTGTCTCCAGTTCCTGTGTCTCCAGTGTTTCCAGTGTCCCCAGTTCCTGTGTCTCCGGTGTCCCCAGTTGAAGTTCCAGCTCCGGTGTCCCCAAGTGAAGTTCTTTCACCTGACTGTATCTATGCTTTGAATGGTACTATGGTCCGTAAGCAGGATCTAGTAGTGTTTGAACGAGCTTTATAAGCAGTGAGTGCACCCCCTACCAGAACTTCAAAAACAACAAAGTCCAAAAGGGAAAAGAAAAAGTCTTCAGACTCTGTTGTTGGAGCTTTGTTTCCCCATGGATTGGATGAGAACTGTGTGTATGGCATGGATGCCTATGGCAACATATCTCTCCTGTCGGACGATGTGTTTGGCAACTCTAGTGAAGAGGGTGGTTTGGACGTTAAAGGCTGTGCCTATGAGGAAGCTCCTTCCAATGCCTGGAGGGTGTTTTTAAGGGGGGGAACTGTCACGGTCCCTACCGTGCCAAGCAGACGGCGAGGCGTGGTCACGCTTCAGGTGGCTCTGGGGGGAATTGAACCCAGGACCTCCCCGTTGCTACTCTGGGTCTTTTCCCTCTGAGCCACTTCTCAGTTTAGATTCTGCTTGCTGTCCGTCGGAGCCTGGTGCTGAACTATGTGCTGATTGCCTGATCTCCCTACTATCTGCACTTGTCTATCCTGGTCCAGCTGAGGCAGGTTTCCTAATCAACCAGGATATAAAGCCCTGCCTCACTATGAGGGAGGTGTCAGTTCATTGTGCTGCTGTCTCCTGCCCTTTGAACCCGGCCTGTACTTTCGGATTCTCCCTGCCTTCTCCAGCCCTTGACCCACGGCTTGTGCCCCGTCTGCTCAGCTACAGGACTGACCTCGGCTTCTGACCCTACTCTGAATTCTGGAATCCTGGACCCAGCTATACTTGACTATCCTTGGCTAATCCCTATCTGGCCCCCATGTACGGACTCACAGTCCAGGTAGTGTCTTACCTCATTACAGTGGGCTGTGGGTACCTGTAAGGGTGAGCTTACAAGTCTGGATCACTGTGGTGGTGTCATTTTTAGACACACAGGAGGTCTGCTGTGAGCCGTGTTGTAGCCACTGTTGCCGGAGCTCTGCTAGTGAGCATCCATCTCCGTCTCTGGCTAGCTCCGCCCCCCAGAATCATCTTAATTACTCAGAAACAGATGGGGATGGGGACACTTTAAATAGACTAATCTCTTATGATTTCCTCTTTATTTATTCCCTCCATTTCCCAGTTTGACCTCTGAAATCTCTCTAACCTGGCTCCACCTTATTTTGCTTCAATCATTTGGTGGATGACAAAACTAAAAGAGAACATAAAGGGGTTGTATACCCCTTTGTTTTTTTTCACCTTAATGCATCCTCCAGTTCTGTGTTTCTCTGCAGGTTTTTACTCCGCTCTCTCACAGGCTGGGCTGACAGCAGCAGAAGCCATCGGCCCAACAAGAGGAAGTTCAGGGCTCCTCTGTGCAAAAGCATTGAACAGAGCAAGTAAGTTTAACATGTTTTTTTTTATTATTATTTAAAATGAGCTTTACTACCACTTTGCCTACTTGGTGACTGTTTTCTCTAGAGGGCAGTGGATGGTGACAGGTCTTTTCCACAGGAAATGCTGGTATCCAATGAGCACTTTCATTTGCCTGGCCTAGTGCCTATCTCAATTATTTTTGGAAGCCACCTCACCAAATCCTGTCATACACTCTACAAAGCTAACTAGATTCTAAGCTTTCGCTGCCTAAAAGCTCTACTTATGTCATGGTCTCAACTCCATCTTTCAAAGATATGAAGAATAAATGCCCTACAAATGACAATCCTCCCAAAGCTCTTATTTTTTTCTGTACTCTTCCCATCCCTATTCCCTCTTATGCTCTCAAATTATTCATATCTCATGTCCTGAGATTTGTTTGGGCCAGTAAAAAGCCTCAGGTCTACACATTATGCTCATACACAGGAAACAGGAATGTTTCTAAGTATTCCGTAGTTCTCTTTATACTCTCCTTTTGGGTCACTTTGGAAATGCTTTTTTGCTCTCCGGTTTCTCTCTGCTCGCTTCTGTGGCTTCCTTCAAAATGTAGACCCACATCCATTAGCCTTCTAATGTCCCATTCGCTCTGAGTATGGGACTCCACTAAATACTCTAGTCATCTAATCTCCCCACATTTGCCCCTCCTTCCCGATGGGTAACCCACTGTTTTCTCCAGGTTTGAGTTCTCTAGTACATTTAATTGGTGAGTTTCCCACAAGTTTTACTGCATCTGTTTGTTCCTCACTGGTTGTTCTGTTTATATCTGGGCTGAAATCACAGACAAAGCCCCCTCCACACTGAACTCGTTCAGTTTCTACAAATTAAACATTGGCTAACTTCAACGCTTGCTAATAGAGACCTGACAACCCAACTGTCATTGTTTGAGAACATCTGTCATCGAACACCTCTCTCTCCCAAACTTCTATCTACTCTCAATTCACAGCTGAATAACCTCCAAAACCTGCAGGTCCTCTGGCCCCTGAGCTAACCCTTTTTTAAAGCCAATTAGGTCCTCAGGCTCTAATAATGTGGTTAAAAAAAACACATTGGAACCCATGCATCCAGCCCCCACACCTGTAGATTAGGGGACGCATTGTTGGGGAGGGGGCGGTGCCCCTGCACCCTGTCACAAACTACGGTGAACGAGAGTTAGGCCCCATGCACACGAGACGCTGGTAAACTCGAGTTCAGAGGCGTTTGGGCATTTTTTTCAAAACCCATTTAATGTTATCCTATGTGTCCATGCACACAATCACGTTTTTTGGCGGTTAAAAGCAGTTGGGTTTAGGGACGTTTTTTCAAACGCAAAATTTTGGGTTCACAAGCGTTTGCTTTTGCGTTTTAAACGCTAAATGCCGCTAAACGTGCCTAAACGCGGCACCCGCGTTTAGCCGCGTTTGCGTTTATAAGCGTTTTTAAAGGAACCCTTTTTTTAACATAATAAAATAGGGAAAAATCATTAAAAAATGTTTACAACATTTTTTAAATTGTTTTAAATTATGTCTATCATTCAGATAATTCAAAGATGATATATATTCATTCAATAATTCAATACACCACCAGCATTGCACTTTCCAAAATTTTCCTTTTGAATTTAAACCTATATGTTGTACTTTCAACAACGTCTGTCCACCTGCATTTCCATTCAGCCCAACTAATCTAATCAGTGTCTAATTTGCATATGAATGCCTGGCATGCTGTCTAGCCAGCAGACAACCCCAAGACATGTGTTTTTCCTGACCTTTGTCCACAAGCCACCTCCCAAAATCTTCATTTTTGGTTAGAAGTTGAAGAGGTGACATCTCCAAAAATGACTTCTGATGTTACTTTAGTACAACTTATAGAGGCAGTCCAGGTTTATCCCCAAATATGGGACAAGTTCCATGAACAAGAAGTTGAAGAGGTGACATCTCCAAAAATGACTTCTGATGTTACTTTAGTACAACTTATAGAGGCAGTCCAGGTTTATCCCCAAATATGGGACAAGTTCCATGAACTATATTCAGACAGGACAGCCAAGCAAAGGACTTGGCAAGAAATTGGAAAAGAATTGACATCCAACTGAACCAGTTGAACCCATATCACCAAGAAAAAAGAGGTAAGATTAATACAGCTTTGGGCTTGGTTGGGATGTAAACTAAACTAAAAATTCGAAATTTAGAAAAATTCGAAATTTAGAAAAATTCGAAATTTAGAAAAATTCGAATTTTGAAAATTCGAAATTTTGAAAAATTCGAATTTTGAAAAATTCGAATTTTGAAAATTCGAATTTTTAACATTTCGAATTTTTAAAATTCGAATTTTCAAAATTTCGAATTGTTCAAAATTCGCATTTTTCAAAATTCGCATTTTTCAAAATTCGAATTTTTCAAAATTTCGAATTTTTCAAAATTTGAACTTTTCAAAATTCGAATTTTCAAAATTTCGAATTTTCAAAATTCGAATTTTTCAAAATTCGAATTTTCAAAATTTCGAATTTTCAAAATTCGAATTTTCAAAATTTCGAATTTTCAAAATTTCGAATTTTTCAAAAATTCGAATTTTTCAAAATTTCGAATTTTTAGTTTAGTTTACAAACTTTCGAATTTTTCTAAATTTCGAATTTTTAAAAATTCGAATTTTGAAAATTCAAAATTTGAAATATCGAAAATTCGAATTTTCAAAAAATTTTTCTAAATTCGAAATTTTGAAAATTCGAATTTTGAAAATTCGAAATTTTAAAATTTGGAATTTTGAAAATTCGAAATTTTGAAAATTCGAAATTTTGAAAATTCGACATTTTGAAAATTCGAAATGTAAAATACCCAACTGAAAATCTCTGTGCCATCAACGGATGGGTCCAATAGCGACGACGAGATCTGCGAACGGGTCGTCCACATAGTTTGCGACGGCGTTGAAGCCTCATCAAGAGCAAAGTAAGGACAATTTCTTGGCATATATTCATTATGGGATCCATTTCACAAAGGAGAATAATGAATGTATGCAAGTGCTCTCTCTGCTGCTGCTGCTCTCTCTGTTGAAAAAGAGTCAAAAAAGACTTATTGGAAAATTCTAATTTTGAAATTTCGAATTTTCGAAAATTCGAAATTTGAAAATTCGAATTTTTAACGTTTCGAATTTTCAAAATTCGAATTTTCAAAATTTCGAATTTTCAAAATTCGAATTTTTCAAAATTCGAATTTTTCAAAATTCGAATGTTGAAAGTTCGAATCTTGAAAATTCGAAATGTTAAAAATTCGAATTTTCGAAAATTTCGAATTTTGAAAATTCGAATTTTTAAGATTTCGAATTTTCAAAATTAGAATTTTCAAAATTAGAATTTTCAAAATTTCGAATTTTCTAAATTCGAAATATCGAAAATTCGAATTTTTCTAAATTCGAAGTTTTGAAAATTCGAATTTTGAAAATTCGAAATTTTGAAAATTCGAAATGTTAAAAATTCGAATTTTGAAAATTCGAAATTTTAAAATTTGGAATTTTGAAAATTCGACATTTTGAAAATTCGAAATGTAAAATACCCAACTGAAAATCTCTGTGCCATCAACGGATGGGTCCAATAGCGACGACGAGCTCTGCGAACGGGTCGTCCACATAGTTTGCGAAGGCGTTGAAGCCTCATCAAGAGCAAAGTAAGGACAATTTCTTGGCATATATTCATTATGGGATCCATTTCACAAAGGAGAATAATGAATGTATGCAAGTGCTCTCTCTGCTGCTGCTGCTCTCTCTGTTGAAAATTGAAGAAATGGTTAAATATATAAGCTTTGGGAGGGTCTACAATTCAGTGGTTCTGAACGCTGATAGCCGCAATCGCGGTAAAACGCCGTTAAACGCGGCAAAACGCCGCGAAATTCGCTGCAAAACGGGCGTTTTGAATGCCGGTTTTTGCGTTTGAAAACTTGAGTTTAGAAGTGTTTGCTTTTGCTTCTCGTGTGCATGGGGCCTTAACCACAACTGCGGTTAGGGAAAGATTTCAATGCACTTCACTATGCAATTTTGATTTTCAGTACTGGACCCCAGGCGTCACTCTAATCAGAGAAAAAGAGTTTGGCGGTTCACTACCTCATCTCTCTCACATATAGGAATGTGTTGAGCTACTAAGGGAGGAGGTATTACAACATACCTCCAACATCTAGCGTTAAAAGGTTATGGACAACATGAGTAAAGCACAACTGCGTTGAGGAAAGGATTTCAATGCACTTCTCTATGTGATGTGTTTTTCAGTATTGGACCCCAGACATCACTCTATTTAGAGAATAAGTGTTTGGGGGTTCGCTACATCATATCACTCACATATAGGAATGCATTTAGCTACTAAGGGAGGAGGTATAATATACCTTTAACCCTTAGCCTAAAAAAAGGTATAGATAACATGTTCAGTATTTTAGGCCAGAAGGCCATATACTATTCACAACAAATGTCAAGCACGTAGCATATGAGAATACTATGTGCAGATAGCATTTACTTGAGAGAGGCAACTGAAGTTTAAATGGTTTAATTTATCTCTTTAAGATATGCCACAACTGTTATATGAGACCATAATAACTAATCCCAAGCTTCAAAGACAGTACTTGATTAATACAATATGTGAACAGGGTAATTCTAGAGCAATAAATGTAAGGTGGTAATGGTACTTATCTGGTTGCAGGGATGAGAGTTCTTCAGCATTAGCAGGGTATTGTAGCAGTAATAGGATTCAGTAATGGATGGTCTCCGTGTGGTGAAATCTTAGCTTGTCCCCAGAGTAATGGCAGTAAGCATGGCAGCGTGGATCCAGGTAGATGGCACTTAGTAGAGTTAGTTGTAACTCAATGCTGGCATGGTTCCTGCATGCGATAGTTCTCAGCTGAAGGGAAATACAGGCAGTAGTTTGTTGTAGCGTGGTCCGGCTACGACCGACAATATTAGAACAAAAGCGCCGTTTACACACCCTGCATTACAAGCCACCACTGACACATCCTTATCTCTATATCTGATCGCAGTTACACACTGTATTCCTCCTACATTTTTCAATATAAACATATTAAAAGATAAAAAATATGTGATTATAACTGTTGCATCTACGGCAATTTTTTATTTTATTTAACTGAACTTCCAAACAGTTGGAATTACTATAAGCAAAAGCATCTTACGAACTTATCAGAAGTACTCCTTGGGTACAGTTTTTACTGGTTTAGATAAAAAATAGTGAAGCTGCACTATAACAAACCAGTGAGAATCATAAACAGTGAATATATGAAAAAAATCTGAATATATGAGAAAAGCACAAAAACAAGTCCATATGTAAAGGTAAGTTATATGAAGACCAATTTGAATCAGTCCATAAACCACCAAAGTGAAAAAGCCAGTGTGATCTTGTTAACACCAGAACGGATTTGTGCACCTCCACCACACAGATTGCAGGCTTACCAGAGAGCAAGCCTTAGAAAACCTGTGGTTTTAACCCAGCCAAGGTCTTAATCCAACAAGTAAATTTTGCGCAAAAATCAAAGAAAAAAATATATAAATATATATATATATATCCCAACAGCGTGATATAAACCAGGGTCCAATAAAAGGTCCAAGTAAAAATTATAAAATAAAAATAAAAATAAAAATAGAAACAGTTCAGGCTGTTTAAAATAAATAGTTATTAAATTGATGGAGATATACACTCAGGGCTGCCATCAGTGGGGAACAGAAACCAAGTTCCAAATCTAGAAGGGCAAACAAGGAGAGAGGCGCCTCTGGGTGTAGTATGTTAAACAAATTTAATCACAAAGCCAAAGATAAGAGAACCACTCACATTTTGGTGGTGATATACAGGCATATCAAAGTTTCTCCAGAAGGGAGGGGTGGCTGTCATCTGGTGCGCTCGTTCATCCACTTGGTGTCCACTGGTTTAGCGCTGTGTGGTGAGGAGTCAGTCCTGTTTCCCTGGATGTTTATGAGTGGGTGCAGTGGATGAGACAATCCTCAAAAAGCACAGCGCCGTGCAGCAGGAACAGCGGGCGATGGATGGTGACGTCACCAGGCAAGCGACGCGTTTCCGAATGCTAGGGCAGAGAATGACACGACTGCCGCATTCCTTTCTCAAGCTGATGGCGGTGAGGCGGGGAGCTAGTTTTTTAATAACAAGACAGGTGGAGGGAGGAGGCCAATGATTAGTTGCGGCCAGAGAGGTGGGAGGGGATTTGCGGGAAGTATGTTCACGGAATGGATTGATAACACATCAATAGTGTAATAGCTGACACAAACGAAAAATACAAGACAACAAAAGACAACAAAACGAGGATAATATGGAATCATGGACTTGGGGCTAGAAATTTAGAAGTATTGGAATGGTCTTAATGGACTTAATTTTAGGAATAAGTGAAAAGAAAGAGAAAGAAATAAATGATAAGAGATAAAAACTAATAATTAATAATAAATGAAAAATAGTAAGTAATAATGAATAATTAATATATATATATATGGTAATAGAAAATAATAATAGATAAAATGATAGAAGATGGTAAATAATAAAGATGAGAAAAGATATATGCACACATATATATGTGCACACACACACATACATGCGTACATACACACATACATACACACATAATAAAACAATAAGATAAGAAAAAAATATATATAAGAAAAAAATATATATATATAAGAAAAAATATATATATGAAAAAATATATAGGAAAAAATATATAGGAAAAAATAGAAAAAATAATAATAGAAAAATATATATATATATAAAAAGATATATATATAAAAAGATATATAATAATAATAATATAAAAATAAAAAATATATATATATATATATATAAAAATTATTATATATAATAATAATAAGTACAAATAAAATAAAATAAAATAAAATAATATAAACTAAAATAAAAAAAGAAATAATACTGAAAAAGAAAATAGGGAAATAGAAGAGTAAGAAATTATGGAATGAGTCATGGTTACATTAGTGAACTCAATTATGAACTATGAAAATTGTGTATTATATTTAGAAATATAGGAGAATGGTATTGGTCATATATGAAGATCAATATAAAAGGAAATTAAACTAAATGAATAGGGTATTACATGTTGAAGAACATGAGATGAAATTATGTGTATCTGACTAGCAACAATGGACTTATAAAGATGTTGTATTCGGGATATTATTTATAAATGGAGAGTAAAGTATAAGGGGCTGGGAAAAAAGGGGAGAAAGGAAGAGATAAAAGGAAAAGAAATTGGGTGTTTTATAGAATGGTGGAGATCTCAATGCTCTCATTGATGCCTCCAGGCGAGAGAGTATCCAAACTGTAAATCCAGTATGTTTCACGGGCGCATAGTTTTTTGTATCGTTCAGCTGGGACAAGTGATTTATTGATCTGTTCTATGACCCAAACTTTTAGTCCTGCAGTGGACTGTTGGTGTAATTTAGTGAAATGTCTTGGAACACTGTGGGGGTCGGTGCCACCCTCTACATTTCTTCTGTGCTCCCCAAATCTTTCTCTTAAAGGACGTATAGTTCGTCCTATATAGAGGAGGCCACAGGGGCAACTCAGACCATATATGACAAATTCCGAGGAGCAGTTATAAAATTCTTTTAGTGGGTATGTTTTGCCCTTAGTATGAAAATTCTTCTGTCCGTGTTGGACGAAGTTGCAGGTTTTACAGCGAGCCTTTCGGCATTGGTACATGCCTATTAATGGTATAAGAATTGGTATAGATGATGTTGTGGTGATAGATTTAAGTTTGCTTTGGGCAATTTTGTTTTTGAGATTTGGGGCTCTCCTGTAGGTGATATTAGGACGAGCTGGTAAGATGGATTTTAGATGGGGGTCCTGAAGGAGAATGTTCCAGTGTTTTACTAGTATTTTTTCCATTTTTTTGTGTTTGTGGTGAAAAGTGGTCATAAACCTGACTGGATGTTCATCCAAGGTTCTTTTTGGTTTCGAAGGTTTTCCGTTTAGATAACATTTAAAAGCTTCATCGATTAGGGTTTCTGGGTACTCTTTTTCGGTGAACTTGTTTCTGAGATGTTGACTTAGTGTTATGTAATCCGAGTCTTTGGTACAATTCTGTCTAAGACGACAAAATTGGCTGTTAGGGATATTATTTTTCCATCTGGGTAGATGGCAGCTTTTGTAATGTAGATACGAATTTCCGGCCGTGGGTTTTGTATAATTTTTAGCCCAAATAGAACACTCGTCATGTCCAAGTTCTAGATCAAGAAAAGTCATAGTAGTAGGATCAGACACTGATGTGAATGAAAGACCGTATAGGTTTCTATTGCAGTGGTTTAAAAAGGGGGTGATGGACTCTGGGGTACCATCCCAGATGATGATAATATCATCAATGTAACGGCCGAAAAAAATGATATTAGCAGAAAACTGATTATTTTGATAAATGTGGTTATTCTCCCAAAAACCCATGGCTAGATTTGCATATGAGGGGGCAAAATTAGCCCCCATCGCGGTACCTTGTATTTGGAGATAAATGTCTTCATTAAAAGAAAAATAATTGTGTGTTAGACAAAAATGTGTGGCTTTGATGATGAAGGAGGCTTGACGGGCATTGATGAGAGGTTCATTTTGCAAAAAATGTTCTATTGCCATCAGTCCAAAAGAATGTGGAATCGATGTATACAATGAACAAACATCTAAAGAAAGCCATGTGTAGCTTGGTTCCCACTGGTATGGAGACAGAAGATCAAGTAAATGAGTGCTGTCCCGAATGTATGATTCTAATTGAAAAACAATGGGCTGTAAAAATTGATCAATGTATAAACTAAATCCTGTCGTGACGCTGTCCATGGCTGCCACGATGGGTCTTCCGGGGGGATTAAGTAGATTTTTGTGTACTTTGGGAAGATAATAAAAATATGGAATCTGGAAGAAGTTTTTTCTCAGGAAGGAACTTTCTGTTTTTGTGATGATCTCTTCTTTTAGAGCCTGTAGTATAAGGATCTCGGCTTCTTTAGCAAAAACCTTTGTGGGATCAGTGGGAAGTTTGGTATATGTGGTTACATCTGAAAGTAGTCTGGAGGCTTCCTTTAGGTACGCTGTTTTATCCAAAAGTACAATTCCTCCACCCTTATCTGCCGATTTTATAATGATATTGTCGGCGTGAATGAATTGATCTAAAGCCTTTATTTCAGAAGGTGGTAAATTATTGTAGTTGGATGTTGAGGTGGAGTTGCACATTTTCAAAAGGTCTGCATAGACTATTCTGTAGAAGCTCTCGATGTGAGGGCCCTTAGAATGTACCGGAAAGAAGATTGATTTAGGTTTAAGTGATGAATGAGTAATAGGGGGTGATGTAACAGCATATTGTGTATATAATCTCAGGGGGTCGTCTTCATCCAGATCTGTACTGTCTTCAAACTGGCTGGTGGGTGATTCGAGTGGCACTCGAGAGATAGGCTGGGTGGAGCTGGTGACGATGTCTTGGCTATCATTCGCCTGTTTGATATGAAAGTGTCTCTTTAGGGTTAGACTACGTATGTATTGGTTGAGGTCTTTGAAGAGTAAGAAGGGATTGGGTTTGTTGATTGGTGCAAAACTAAGCCCTCGGCTTAGGAGGGAAGTATCGGCTGCTGTGAGAATGTGGGAGGAAAGGTTGAAGATTTTGATGGTTTATTGTGTTGCTGGTTGTTTGGATAATTGTTTTCTTCGTCCTCCTCTGCATCCTCGTCTGTGAGTTTTCTTTTTCTTGACGTGGTGATCGGAGGAGGACTCAGTACTAAAAAAGATGATGGTCCAGGGTCTGGGGTAGAGGGGATGGGTACTTGAGTAGGGGCTGAGGGACTGGGGTCACTATACACTTGGTCAATTGTTTCCATGGAGCTTGGTGGTATATGGCCGTGGGTGGTGTTAGTTGGAAGATCACTGCTACTATGGGTATAGTCTCTTGAAGTGGTAGAGGTATCTCCATGGTTGGTAGATCTATTGTAGAATTGGCTAAGGGCCAACATTAAGCCTTTTTCCTTATCTCTATGTTTTTCGGAGTTGATGGTCCTGTGTAGGCTTGATCTATATTTAGGGGTCTGAGGTTTTTTCCAAAAAGGTAATACAGTTCTGTGGGTATAGTTTTGTTCTTTTGGGAAACTCTTAAGAGCAAATTTATTCGGTAGTTTTAAACTCATTAAGGCAGGGATAGGCTGGTAACTTGAATTTGTGGGAGCAACTGATGGGCTTGGTTTCTTCCACGTCGGAACCATAATGGTTTGATGGCTATTCTTTTTATTCCATGTGAAGATACAGTTAGAATTGTAGTCATCTATATCACGCTTGAATTTTCCAGTTTTTATGCTGATGAGGTGGTCTTCATCTTTTTTTGTATTATATTGAAGGATTTCTAGCCAGCTGGATGGGATGGGTAATTGATAGTCCGAGATTTCTTTTATAATGATGGATAGTTGATTTTTGAATTTCTCAAACCTGTTGTTTCTATGGGAGATTAGAATTCCCATCCATTTAGTTGTACAGAATTCAGCGATGTTGGCCCATTCCTTTGAGAATTCATTATCTAAAAAGGATGGGCATTCTTTCATTATACGTAGGCCTCTTGGAGATATCTTAGTGTCTATATATTGGGATAAGAACAGTTGGTCCCACCATTGCTGGTTGGCAGTTTGGATTAATCTCTCGAGCTGCTTGAATTTGCCACATAGGCTGTACCTTATTTTACCAGAAAGCTTGGCCTCATTGGTAAATTGTATGGTGGATAGCAAAGAATATATTTCTCCTAATCTTAGATGGCGATTAGTGTCAATAGTGGTGATGATATCCATTTTGATAATGCAAGAATAGGGAGGGGGGGAGGAAGGAGGGAGAGGAGAAAAACACACACACAACACTAAACCACTATATACATAAAAACAAAACAAATGGCATGGAACTAACAAAAGGGGAGGGGAGGGGGTGTTGAAAGAGCTGAAGATTAGTGAATACAATTATTTTTAATAAAAATGTGTTATCTTTCTAAAAAATACACGCTGGGCGGATATTAAAAAACTTGATATGCTGCAAAAGATTGGTTCAATGGTATGTACAACAAGTAAATTTTGCGCAAAAATCAAAGAAAAAAATATATAAATATATATATATATCCCAACAGCGTGATATAAACCAGGGTCCAATAAAAGGTCCAAGTAAAAATTATAAAATAAAAATAAAAATAAAAATAGAAACAGTTCAGGCTGTTTAAAATAAATAGTTATTAAATTGATGGAGATATACACTCAGGGCTGCCATCAGTGGGGAACAGAAACCAAGTTCCAAATCTAGAAGGGCAAACAAGGAGAGAGGCGCCTCTGGGTGTAGTATGTTAAACAAATTTAATCACAAAGCCAAAGATAAGAAAACCACTCACATTTTGGTGGTGATATACAGGCATATCAAAGTTTCTCCAGAAGGGAGGGGTGGCTGTCATCTGGTGCGCTCGTTCATCCACTTGGTGTCCACTGGTTTAGCGCTGTGTGGTGAGGAGTCAGTCCTGTTTCCCTGGATGTTTATGAGTGGGTGCAGTGGATGAGACAATCCTCAAAAAGCACAGCGCCGTGCAGCAGGAACAGCGGGCGATGGATGGTGACGTCACCAGGCAAGCGACGCGTTTCCGAATGCTAGGGCAGAGAATGACACGACTGCCGCATTCCTTTCTCAAGCTGATGGCGGTGAGGCGGGGAGCTAGTTTTTTAATAACAAGACAGGTGGAGGGAGGAGGCCAATGATTAGTTGCGGCCAGAGAGGTGGGAGGGGATTTGCGGGAAGTATGTTCACGGAATGGATTGATAACACATCAATAGTGTAATAGCTGACACAAACGAAAAATACAAGACAACAAAAGACAACAAAACGAGGATAATATGGAATCATGGACTTGGGGCTAGAAATTTAGAAGTATTGGAATGGTCTTAATGGACTTAATTTTAGGAATAAGTGAAAAGAAAGAGAAAGAAATAAATGATAAGAGATAAAAACTAATAATTAATAATAAATGAAAAATAGTAAGTAATAATGAATAATTAATATATATATATATGGTAATAGAAAATAATAATAGATAAAATGATAGAAGATGGTAAATAATAAAGATGAGAAAAGATATATGCACACATATATATGTGCACACACACACATACATGCGTACATACACACATACATACACACATAATAAAACAATAAGATAAGAAAAAAATATATATAAGAAAAAAATATATATATATAAGAAAAAATATATATATGAAAAAATATATAGGAAAAAATATATAGGAAAAAATAGAAAAAATAATAATAGAAAAATATATATATATATAAAAAGATATATATATATAAAAAGATATATAATAATAATAATATAAAAATAAAAAATATATATATATATATATAAAAATTATTATATATAATAATAATAAGTACAAATAAAATAAAATAAAATAAAATAATATAAACTAAAATAAAAAAAGAAATAATACTGAAAAAGAAAATAGGGAAATAGAAGAGTAAGAAATTATGGAATGAGTCATGGTTACATTAGTGAACTCAATTATGAACTATGAAAATTGTGTATTATATTTAGGAGTATAGGAGAATGGTATTGGTCATATATGAAGATCAATATAAAAGGAAATTAAACTAAATGAATAGGGTATTACATGTTGAAGAACATGAGATGAAATTATGTGTATCTGACTAGCAACAATGGACTTATAAAGATGTTGTATTCGGGATATTATTTATAAATGGAGAGTAAAGTATAAGGGGCTGGGAAAAAAGGGGAGAAAGGAAGAGATAAAAGGAAAAGAAATTGGGTGTTTTATAGAATGGTGGAGATCTCAATGCTCTCATTGATGCCTCCAGGCGAGAGAGTATCCAAACTGTAAATCCAGTATGTTTCACGGGCGCATAGTTTTTTGTATCGTTCAGCTGGGACAAGTGATTTATTGATCTGTTCTATGACCCAAACTTTTAGTCCTGCAGTGGACTGTTGGTGTAATTTAGTGAAATGTCTTGGAACACTGTGGGGGTCGGTGCCACCCTCTACATTTCTTCTGTGCTCCCCAAATCTTTCTCTTAAAGGACGTATAGTTCGTCCTATATAGAGGAGGCCACAGGGGCAACTCAGACCATATATGACAAATTCCGAGGAGCAGTTATAAAATTCTTTTAGTGGGTATGTTTTGCCCTTAGTATGAAAATTCTTCTGTCCGTGTTGGACGAAGTTGCAGGTTTTACAGCGAGCCTTTCGGCATTGGTACATGCCTATTAATGGTATAAGAATTGGTATAGATGATGTTGTGGTGATAGATTTAAGTTTGCTTTGGGCAATTTTGTTTTTGAGATTTGGGGCTCTCCTGTAGGTGATATTAGGACGAGCTGGTAAGATGGATTTTAGATGGGGGTCCTGAAGGAGAATGTTCCAGTGTTTTACTAGTATTTTTTCCATTTTTTTGTGTTTGTGGTGAAAAGTGGTCATAAACCTGACTGGAGTCCATCACCCCCTTTTTAAACCACTGCAATAGAAACCTATACGGTCTTTCATTCACATCAGTGTCTGATCCTACTACTATGACTTTTCTTGATCTAGAACTTGGACATGACGAGTGTTCTATTTGGGCTAAAAATTATACAAAACCCACGGCCGGAAATTTGTATCTACATTACAAAAGCTGCCATCTACCCAGATGGAAAAATAATATCCCTAACAGCCAATTTTGTCGTCTTAGACAGAATTGTACCAAAGACTCGGATTACATAACACTAAGTCAACATCTCAGAAACAAGTTCACCGAAAAAGAGTACCCAGAAACCCTAATCGATGAAGCTTTTAAATGTTATCTAAACGGAAAACCTTCGAAACCAAAAAGAACCTTGGATGAACATCCAGTCAGGTTTATGACCACTTTTCACCACAAACACAAAAAAATGGAAAAAATACTAGTAAAACACTGGAACAGTCTCCTTCAGGACCCCCATCTAAAATCCATCTTACCAGCTCGTCCTAATATCACCTACAGGAGAGCCCCAAATCTCAAAAACAAAATTGCCCAAAGCAAACTTAAATCTATCACCACAACATCATCTATACCAATTCTTATACCATTAATAGGCATGTACCAATGCCGAAAGGCTCGCTGTAAAACCTGCAACTTCGTCCAACACGGACAGAAGAATTTTCATACTAAGGGCAAAACATACCCACTAAAAGAATTTTATAACTGCTCCTCGGAATTTGTCATATATGGTCTGAGTTGCCCCTGTGGCCTCCTCTATATAGGACGAACTATACGTCCTTTAAGAGAAAGATTTGGGGAGCACAGAAGAAATGTAGAGGGTGGCACCGACCCCCACAGTGTTCCAAGACATTTCACTAAATTACACCAACAGTCCACTGCAGGACTAAAAGTTTGGGTCATAGAACAGATCAATAAATCACTTGTCCCAGCTGAACGATACAAAAAACTATGCGCCCGTGAAACATACTGGATTTACAGTTTGGATACTCTCTCGCCTGGAGGCATCAATGAGAGCATTGAGATCTCCACCATTCTATAAAACACCCAATTTCTTTTCCTTTTATCTCTTCCTTTCTCCCCTTTTTTCCCAGCCCCTTATACTTTACTCTCCATTTATAAATAATATCCCGAATACAACATCTTTATAAGTCCATTGTTGCTAGTCAGATACACATAATTTCATCTCATGTTCTTCAACATGTAATACCCTATTCATTTAGTTTAATTTCCTTTTATATTGATCTTCATATATGACCAATACCATTCTCCTATACTCCTAAATATAATACACAATTTTCATAGTTCATAATTGAGTTCACTAATGTAACCATGACTCATTCCATAATTTCTTACTCTTCTATTTCCCTATTTTCTTTTTCAGTATTATTTCTTTTTTTATTTTAGTTTATATTATTTTATTTTATTTTATTTTATTTGTACTTATTATTATTATATATAATAATTTTTATATATATATATTTTTTTTATTTTTATATTATTATTATTATATATCTTTTTATATATATATATCTTTTTATATATATATATATTTTTCTATTATTATTTTTTCTATTTTTTCCTATATATTTTTTCCTATATATTTTTTCATATATATATTTTTTCTTATATATATATATTTTTTTCTTATATATATTTTTTTCTTATCTTATTGTTTTATTATGTGTGTATGTATGTGTGTATGTACGCATGTATGTGTGTGTGTGCACATATATATGTGTGCATATATCTTTTCTCATCTTTATTATTTACCATCTTCTATCATTTTATCTATTATTATTTTCTATTACCATATATATATATATTAATTATTCATTATTACTTACTATTTTTCATTTATTATTAATTATTAGTTTTTATCTCTTATCATTTATTTCTTTCTCTTTCTTTTCACTTATTCCTAAAATTAAGTCCATTAAGACCATTCCAATACTTCTAAATTTCTAGCCCCAAGTCCATGATTCCATATTATCCTCGTTTTGTTGTCTTTTGTTGTCTTGTATTTTTCGTTTGTGTCAGCTATTACACTATTGATGTGTTATCAATCCATTCCGTGAACATACTTCCCGCAAATCCCCTCCCACCTCTCTGGCCGCAACTAATCATTGGCCTCCTCCCTCCACCTGTCTTGTTATTAAAAAACTAGCTCCCCGCCTCACCGCCATCAGCTTGAGAAAGGAATGCGGCAGTCGTGTCATTCTCTGCCCTAGCATTCGGAAACGCGTCGCTTGCCTGGTGACGTCACCATCCATCGCCCGCTGTTCCTGCTGCACGGCGCTGTGCTTTTTGAGGATTGTCTCATCCACTGCACCCACTCATAAACATCCAGGGAAACAGGACTGACTCCTCACCACACAGCGCTAAACCAGTGGACACCAAGTGGATGAACGAGCGCACCAGATGACAGCCACCCCTCCCTTCTGGAGAAACTTTGATATGCCTGTATATCACCACCAAAATGTGAGTGGTTTTCTTATCTTTGGCTTTGTGATTAAATTTGTTTAACATACTACACCCAGAGGCGCCTCTCTCCTTGTTTGCAAGGTCTTAATCCAGAGTGTCAGCAATGGCGACTCAAGATATATGGATGGGCAGACCACAGCATGCTCCAAAGTAAACAATCACGATCACTCAGGTCACAGATACAGACCAGAAGGGAGATGTGGATTTTTTTTCTCTTTCTTCTTCTTTTCCTTTCTCTCTTTTTCTTATCCTTTTATATTTATGTTCTATACTTTAATTTCTATGATACGTTTTCTTCTTGTATTGGGGGATAACCAGGGTGGGGAACAGGGTAATGAAAATAGAACAAAGATAAGGGACTATAGTAGACCTATATAAAAGTGTGATTAAAATGATAAGATAGTTGAAGTAGAACTGAAAAACTGTTAAGCCGCGTACACACGATCAGTCCATCCGATGAGAACGGTCTGATAAACTGTTGTCATCAGTTAACCGATGAAGCTGACTGATGGTCCGTCGTGCCTACACACGGGATCGGGTGAGAACACGGTGATGTAAAACACGTGCTGAAAAAAATGAAGTTCAATGCTTCCAAGAATGCGTCGACTTGATTCTGAGCATGCATGGATTTTTAACCGATGGTCGTGCCTACTAACAATCGATTTTGACCTATCGGTTAGGAATCCATCGGTTGAAATTTAAAGCAAGTTGGCTTTTTTTTAACCGATGGTTAAATAACCTATGGGGCCCACACATGATCGGTTTTGATTGATGAAAAAGGTCCATCAGACCGTTGTCCTCTGTTTAACCTATCGTGTGTATGAGGCCTTATTGTTGGTGAAAGAGTAACTAATGTTAAGGAAAAGAAGATGTTATGCTTAGAATAACAGAATGGTTGTATAGATTTATTTTATGATTGGTGTGTTTAATATCTTTGTGAAAGAAAACTAAAATAAAGAATTTATAAAAAAAAAGATACAGACCAGTCTCTCCTGTCCCTCGGTATTCTCCAGGTCCGGCAAAGAAGCGGAAAAACATCAACATCCTGGGTCCACACGTGTTATGGTCAAAGGAGGAAGAGAACAAAAAACTGGTTTAGAGTCTGAGGCTTACAGTCTAAAATTATTTTGACAAATAATATAATTGTGTGGTTTCTATTTCTGAATCTTAAGCAGTCCAATTAAAATTCAAATGTAACATAACTGACTGCAAAAGCTAAAAGGACAATAGTATTCAATTTAATAACATATTACTTAAGACTCATGTAAGGTTAATGCCTCCTTAGTTGAAGTGAAGACTGGCAGTTGCGTTGATAACCAAGAAACTTACACTGCCTGCATAATGCATCTTCTCTAATACTGCTCCCACACAGAACTTAGCATATATTAGCCATGAAAGTGATCATGGAAAATGAAACAATATGAAAATAGAGCTCCATTATAATCAGCACAGTAATTATATTACCCTTTAATGCGCTCATGATTTAGCTTAGTTGTTTTGCTTAAAGCTCTTATCTGCTAAGCATAATAGTTGCTTTTAGAAAGCGTTATGTATACTTCTTAGCAATTTGTTTGGTGGATTGATGCTCTTGTCCTTTTGTTACATATGAATATGATAAGTGGATTTGTTTACTGTTATGTTTTTTGCTGCAGAGCAATCCTGATAATACTTTAAAATACTTCAAATGATGTGCTAGTTGTATATTCTTTATTATAATATTCCAGAGTTTATTTCCTGTAATGATTGTTTAAATACATTTCTATATTTAATTAAATATTTATAATGCTTTGTGCAACAGTATTCATGTACAAATAAAGTACATGCTTATTTGTAATTATTATTATAAACAAAAAAGACTTGTTTTAACCACTTAAAAAACAGCCTCTGCAGTTGTATTGCGACAGGTTGGCTCTCCTCTGCAAATTGCTGGCATGGAACGTCAGACGCTTTAAGTCCACTAGGGTACCTGATGCGCGTTGCCGGCAGCCGAGATGTCCACCTGCCACCCGTGATCACTCCTGAGAGAGACAGAATGGAGATCTGTCAATGTAAACAGATAGATCCCCGTTCTGACAGGGGAGGATAGACAGATTGTCTGTTCCTAGTGATTAGAAACAGGGATTTGTCTCCTCACCCAGTCACTACACTGCCCCCCACAGTTAGAAACACCTCTCTAGGTGTAAGGCTCACCTTTAACTATAACCACTAGTCCTAACTATTATCTTTATTATCAAATTATAATTACCTTGTTGTCGGCCGATTCTGTTGCTCTCATTCAAAATGTTCTATGCATATATAAATAATTGACACAACACAAGTTGATTCATACACTGTTCAGATTTATTATGGCTCAGACAGGGTGTTAGGTATAAATGAAAGATGGGCGTCACCAGCCATCTTCCACCAATAAGGGGTACCTCTCTATGTCTCTTTCCTCTTCACACAAGATAACCCACTTTTTCATTTTGCATAGAGCATATAGGACCCTGGAATTTATGTGTGCTATTAGCTTAAGAGATGATTTGTTTTGTCCCAGATACAGGGTCCCTAATTTACCAATTATAACGTTGTCCAAAACTGCAGAGATACTGGGCAGAGGTTGTGGGCACACTTAATGGGATTTTAAGGGCCAGATTCAGGTAGATTTAGGCTGGAGTAATACTCCAGCCTAACTGTCACTTTAAGCCGGCGTTTCTGTTTTCTGTAACCAGAAAACAAGAAACGCAGGGTTGGAGTTCCTATGCGAGCGGCGTAATTGAATTTCGCCATCGCATCGCAACTTTAATTCAAAAATGGCGCCGGGGGCGTTCCCGCTGATTAACGCCGAAAAAATATGTTAATCAGCGGGAATCGGCAATTCACGATCGTATTCGGGCGCGACGCAGTGACTTTCCGACGTTTCCGTAAGCGATACGCGGCGTAAAGATAAAGCAGCCCCCTAGTGGAGTATCCTATGTTAAGTATAGCCGTCGTCATCGCGTCGAAAAAAAAAACGCGTCGCTTGCGTAAAACGTACATGAATGGGGATTTGACGTCATTGACGTTCACTGACAGAATTTGGAGCATGCGCACTGGGATGCATTGACAGTCGACGCATGCGCAGTACGTTCGCCGCGGGATTGCGCTTAGTTTAAATAATACACGCCCCGTACCCGCCCTATTTGAATTCCGCCGGCTCATTTACGATACGCTGCCGCAACTTTAGGAGCAAGTGCTTCATGAATAACAGCACTTGCTCCTAAAATTTCGCCAGAGTAACGTAAATGAGAAACGTTACTCCAGAGTAAAGATGCTCCCATCTACCTGAATCTGGCCCTAAATGTGAATCTTTTAGTGGAGCCTCTTACTGGGCTATGTTGATTTTGACTTACTTAAGCCACTAAAGACATTAAAATGTAATTAAAAAATAATACACATAAAATTACTAAAACTCTGTACCTGGTGGGGTTATGGACAATAGTGATGAGCGGAATACGCCATATTCGATTTCGCGAATATTTCAAAGAATATTCGCGAATATTCGTTAATATCGAATATTCGTGATATTTTATAAAAAAATATAAAATTGCGAAATTTCGCTATTTTTTTTGGATAAAATATCACGAATATTCGATATTTATTCGCTAGTGCGAATGCAAAATTGATTGCGAAATTGATTGCGAAATTTGAAAAAATACGAATATTTGAAATAGCGAATATTCGCTGCGATATTCGAGTTATTCGCGAATACTCGAATATGCAATATTCGTGAGCAACACTAATGGACAATACAGCCCTAGGGGAAAAAATAAAAGTGATTATTGTGCGTTTTGAGTGTGCATCCATATCTGCTGTCACCTTTTTTTGTATTATTAATTTGGAAAGTTGTAAATTTATATGCAGGTTCTGGATATGCCTTTTCTTTGCTAGAGCCCTTGATGGTGAAAGAGAATTTGGCTGCAGGAAACATTCAGGCTATAAATTTGTAACTGTCTAGCTGATTATCAGTCAGGTCCAGGTACAGTAGCATACCAAATCATGAAGCATGAGCCATAGACAGATAAGTCTATGGGGCCAGGGCTAGTGACAGACAAACAAGCCAGAGAACCGGATGAAAGTTTAAGGTAATCATTAAAAATTAATAGTCAGCAGTAGAGACTGAAACTCAGACACATCTAAACTAAAACTGAAGTTATAAATAAAATAACAACCCAATTTGTTCAGGCACTGATCCAGATTTAAACCTGATGTTTGATTCAGGTCATGTGATGACTATACACTATACAGTGGCTATGCCAAAACACAAATTGTGTGCCAGGAAATGGCACATAGGAGCACATCATACTGTACTTGTGAAAATCACAAAATGTATTTGAAGATTATAAAGGAAAGCTGAGGAATAACTTAGTCCCTTCAAATAATAGATTGGTCCTGAGTTCCTCGGGTAAACATGAATGTAATGTGTTCAGTCAATGGGGTGCTAAGATTGCTATGTTTAGTTCCAGAGTCCAGAATTTATTTCTTCAAATTCTTGATCCAAATCTACTACATAGTAGAAAAATACAGAGGAATGGGTCCATGAAATGAAATGAAACTTTTCACCTTTAATGCATAGAATGCATTAAGGTGAAACACCATGAGGGTTTACAACTACTTGATCCTGTGATCACAACGCTGACAGGATTCGATCTGCAGCACGGCATTGAGTGCACGCCGCGAGCAAGCATTCTAAGAATGTTTCTGAACATCCACTCAGAACAACGAGAGACCCACCCAGCCACTGTACATACATTTTCTTATGGTAGCAGCTAGCTACCATAACCACAGTACCCTCTTCTTCAGTGGGCAGTCCACTACAAGATAAAAGTGAATTAAGTGAATGAATTAAGGATGGATAGCCACACTCCAAGAACCGTTGAGGTTGTCTTTATTAAACGAACAGCAAATACATCACAGGGTTACAGCGATAGAAACAAGGGAACAGCCGACGCGTTTTGCACTGGATTAGTGCTTATTCATGGCTGAGATGAGCACTAATCCAGTGCAAAACGTGTCGGCTGTTCCCTTGTTTCTATTGCTGTAACCCTGTGATGTATTTGCTGTTCGTTTAATAAAGACAACCTCAACGGTTCTTGGAGTGCAGCTATCCATCCTTCACTCATTCCCCATGCTTGCCTAATGCACTGCCAGCACACTCGGTATCCTGAGACAGCCTGTGGTTGCATAGCAGACCCACCTGGAGCGGTGATTTATTTTATACAAGATAAAAGTGGTCTCTGCGGCTGATACGCAATCAGAGCCATCGGCAGAGGTGGAGGCGATCAGATCTTTCCCCTTGCTGGGTATGGAGACAAGTGAGGGGAAGATGGCCCCCACCTGTCTCTATACCACTGCAGAGTGGAAGCAACGTCAAAACGTCACTTCCGCCCAATGCTCTGAAAGAGACATTTTTTGACCCCAAATCTCATATTTAAGAGGACCTGTCATGCTTTTTTCTATTACAAGGGATGTTTACAATATAGATATCAGATATTCCAACTGCTGACAACCAAGAACTAGGCAGCACTCAATTTGGCTACCTAACATTAATGGCGTGTACACACGATCGGATGGATGTTGGCTTAAACTTGTCTTGCATACACACGGTCGCAAACAAAGATTGTCGGAAATTCCGATCGCCAAGAAACACGGTCACGTACAACGCATACAACAGCACAATAAAAGGAAAGTTCAATACCAAGCGTGCCACCCTTTGGGCTCTGTCTGCTAATCTCGTGTTAGTAGAAGTTTGGTGAGAGACGATTTGCGCTTATATGTCATCTACTGCTGTTTCAGAGTCTGGGAGAAATCAGTTTGTCAAAACTCTGTGTGAATATCAGCAGCAAAACAAGAGAACGCGCTGCATTAAAAGATAAAAAAATTAGCAGCGTGACAAATGTGCTATCTCCATTACCAGACCGAGAGCTTCTGTCTCGTACTTGATTCAGAGCATGCATGTAGTTGTGTGTGTCAGAATTGTCTACACACGCTCGGAATTTATGAGAATGGATTTTGTTGTCGGAAAGTTTGAGAACCAGTTCTCAAATTTTTGTTGTCTGAAACTCTGACATCAAATGTACGATCGGAATTTCCAGCAACAAGCTCCCATCGAACATTTGTTGTTGGAAATTTCCATCATGTGTATGTAGCATAACTGTTTATTGAAACACAGATAACACTTGGGACAATCCCCCCTCCTTTTGCTTTCAGGGCGGGGTAGACTGTCCAATCAGCAGGGAGAGCTGTTGGAGGAATTCCCCCCCCCCCTCCTCACAGCAAACACACATACACATCCCATAATACTTTTCTCCCAAGGCAGACAGGCAAAATAGTACAATGGAATACAGCCAAACCCCAAATGACCCAGCAAAGAGTCCACAACAGTAACAGATATATATATATATATATATATATATATATATATATATATATATATATATATATATAAACATTTCATTGTGATTGTACAGCAAATCTGATTAGTACAGATCATACTGGGGTTCTCATTCACCCTGTGCCCCTAATAGACACAGGGTAACTTAGACATACGTGGTGCATGGGGAGCTAAAAAGTAAAGAGTTTCTCAATCCTCTGCAAGAAAATTGTGACTCCTGGCACATTTCTCTCCTTTTTGGCAGCACACTAGCACAGGAGGAGACCCCAGACGGGTTAATAAGAGTGTGTATAAAATAATGATGATATCAATAAATTATAATGCAACAGGAGTCCCTTTTGGAGCACAGGGTGATTGAGAAATTATATCATAAATTACATGAGATGGGACATTACTAATAATTCATGTATTGCAACAGATCTGGACATATTACAGGTGATTTCAGACCAGTTTCAGCGGACATATCCGATCATGCGTACGGCTTAGCGGACAGGTTTCCAGCAGACAAAAGTTTTAAAACATGCTTTAAAACTTGTCCGCTGGAAACCTGTCTGTCGGACATGTCCGCTGGATAGTACGCCTAACCAGTGGACCGAAATCCCCCGCATGCGTCGAATGGATTCGACGCATGCGTGGAAGCATTTTACTTCCTGGTTTGCAGACTTTGCGGCGTCAACGTCACCGCGCTGTCTGTCTGCGGGGATTTTGGTTTGATCGTGTGTACACACCATCAGACCAAAAGATCCCCGGAGACATGTCCGATGAAAACGGTCTGCAGACCATTTTCATCGGACATGTCTCCTCGTGTGTACGCGGCCTCACATATAACAAAGATTATTAAAACAAAATGTGAAGTATGTAATAATATATTTCCATATTTTTGCTTAAATAATATCTTGGCTCTCTGTAAATATACTTTACTAAAACTTGTCATAACTTTTATTGTTCTTTTTAGAGTATGTTCTTAACATATTGACAAAAGATGTTCTAGTACCTAAATTGATTGTGAAGTTTTAACCTAAAAATATTCATTACATGAAGAAGATTTTTTTAATAAAAATAATGATAATCCCAAAAATGTATATATGAACAAAAAATGTTTTAATCCTAAATTATTTATCAATAGTAGATAGAGTTTCTTCTGGTGAGTCCTTTCTTAATGAAGTGTCTATGAAAGATCTTGTTTAACTACTTGCCGCCCGCCCACCATCAAATGACTGAGGGATGATGTGGCTCTCGTTCTGGGTGGACATTAAATGACGATGCACCAGATTGGCCGAGCCTGTGGGGGCACGCAGCATGGCAATCGTGGCTGCGCTGTGTTACTAGGACACGGCGTGACCCAAATCTCTGTAAAGAGCCGCTGACGCATGGCTCTTTAGCCATGTTTCCAATCACAGCTGGTCACATGTAAATACAGAAGTCGGTTCTCCTTGACTTTTGAAAACATGGACACTGACCTGTCCAGGGAGCCCACGATGTTGGCACCCAAAGCCGATTTGTCCCTGGGCTCTCGGATGCTGCCGCCGCCATCTTTGGTAAGGGTATCAGGAAGTTCCCTACTGAGCGAGCGCAAGTCATGACAGCGAGAGGGGACAGAGGAAAGGCCGGATATGGTATAGATATCCGCGGATACTGCAGCTATCTATGCCCAGAAGAGGGAGGAAATACCTGCATTATACAGGCATCTGCTCCCCCTCCCCCTGAAAGGAGCCAAATGTGACATCGGAGGGCGGGAGGGTTCCGAAAAGCGGAAGTTCCATTTTAGGGTGGAACTCCGCTTTAATCTGTTTTGTCATCATCATCAACATCCTCCAAAACTTTACTTGAATATGAGAAGGTTGTGGCTTAGACTTGGATTCAGTCTGTTTGTCATCTTTCCTTATTACAGCAATATGTCTACTGTCATTCTGTAACTTTAAAGCGGATCTCCACCCTAAAGTGAAGATCCGCTGATCGGAACCCTCCCCCCCTCCGGTGTCACATTTGACACCTTTCAGGGGGGAGGGGGGTGCAGATACCTGTCTAAAGACAGGTATCCGCACCCACTTCCGGCCCGCAGTCTCGGGCAAAAGACGGGCTTTTCCCGTTGTGTGCTGGGAACTCTCAGCTCCCAGCACACAGCGGGAGCCAATCGCCGGGCGCAGCGCGACTCGCGCATGCGCCGTAGGGAACCGGGCAGTGAAGCCGGAGCGCTTCACTTCCTGGTTCCCTCGCCGTGGATGGAGGGGGGAGCAGCAGGGTGATGAGCGATCGCTCATCCTCTGCTGCGGACGCCGCTGGACTCCAGGACAGGTAAGTGTCCTAATATTAAAAGTCAGCAGCTGCAGTATTTGTTGCTGCTGGCTTTTAATATTTATTTAAGGTGAACCATCCGCTTTAACAAAAGTTTTGTTTTAGTTTCTACTTGTTTTTCAAGATCCTCTATGTACAATAATTACAAAAAAATCTTACAGTTTGGACAACTAGGATAATCTTGGGACGCATTTTAATATATCGCCTGGTCTTGTACATTGTTAGTCTCTGCTTGATTAAAGACGCGCACACACGATCGGATTTCTGATGGGATAAAATCCAATTGATTTTTTCTTCGATATTCTGATGAATCTGACTTTCATCAGTCTTGCATACACACTATCAGACTAAATTCCGACCGTGCCAAAACTTGGTGAAGTAAAACACTACGAGGAGCCTAAAAAATGAAGTTGACTTGATTCTGAGCATGCGTGTATTTTTCTCCAATGGAGTTCCACACAGACGATCAGAATTTACTATCATTTTTTTTGTCATCGGAAAAATTTAAAACATGTACTTTTTTACACAGATGGAAAAAAGTATGATGGGGCCCACAAACGATCGGTTTCTCCGATGAAAAAAGTCCATCTGACTTTTTTCATCTAAAAAAACGATTGTGTACATTGCATAAGTGTACTGTACAAACATTTTTGTCAACATTATCCACTGCAGCCCCGAAAATGATTTACCCCCTTAATGACCAGGCCATTTTTTTTGATGCAGCACTGCGTTGCTTTAACTGACAATTGCGTGATCATGCAACATTGTACCCAAACACAATTGATGTCCTTGTTTTTCCCACAAATAGAGCTTTCTTTTGGTGGTGATTGATCACCTCTGTGTTTTTTTTTTTCAAAATTGTTGGTCTTTTTTTGTTTATAGCGCAAAAGTATTTTTTTTTTACTTTCTGCTAAAATAAATTGATCACTAGGAATAGCAAAACTTCATGTTGTCCCCTGTCAGAACGGGAATCTGCTTTGTTTACATAGGCAGATCCCTGTTCTACCTCTCTGTGGAGCGATCGCGCATGGCCAGTGGACATTAAGGCCACCGGAACTATGCGTGCTTTCCCGCAGCATGCATCAGCGCCTGCGATCGCCCACAGTATCTATTGCATGTAGCCACATACAGGTATGTCGATTTTGCACAATATAGAGCCGACCTACCATAGTATATGTACTGTGGCTGGTTGGAAAGTGGTTAATAATCATCTTATTAAATAGTTTTACTAACTTTGACTGTGCACAAATTATAGAAAAAAAGATCAATAATGTGTTAATCTGTGTATTGCTCTGTAAACATTCATTATACATAAATTCCCATAATTGACTGTTTGGATAAAAAGACACATTTTTAAACTTTAGCTTGCTTTCTCTAGCTACTTCATCAATAAACTGCATATTTTTTTACTCACCGTGATCAGTTGTTCAGTTGGCTTTGTCACTGGACCTCTTGTCGACGTCTGACGAAACACAAACGCCTGTTGGTGCATAGTTGCCAACATTTAAAAAATATTTTCAGGAACACTTTTTTTCACAAGTGCTATATTTAGAGTAGCTGAGATCCCCTATGTTCCTCTATATATCACAGTAGTAATCACAAAATTAAATAAGTACTAATAATAGGACAGAACAAATATGAGAACTGAGATTTCCTTTAGTTGAACTAACAAAAGTGTGTCCATTCTAGAGCAGGTAACATTGAGAGTATTCAGTATAATTTTAAAGAACTGTTTTTGTGGGTAAGTGACATAGGGGAGGAGTATGGATGGTATATACGTGGGAAGTATGTGCAGGTGAGTGAGAGGAATGTGGAGGGTCTAACATTGGGCACTATGTACAGGAGAGGAGTGCAAATGGTACGGCAAAAGGCACTATGTACAGGAGAAGAGTGTGTGACAGTGGGCAGTATGTACAGGAGAGGAGTGTGGAAGGTATAACAATGGGCACTATGTAACGGAGAGAAGTGTGGAGGGGATGACAGTGAGCAGTATGTACAGGAGAGAAGTGTGGAGGGTACGACAGCGGCAAGTATGTACAGGAGAGAGGTGTATGACAGCAGGCACTATGTACAGGAGAGGAGTGTGAAGGGTATGACAGTGGGCAGTATGTTCAGGAGGAGTGTGGGGGTATGACAGAGGGTAGTATGTACCAGAGAGAAGTGTGGAGGGTATGATGGGGCAGTATGTACAGGAGAGGAATGTGGAGGGTATGACAGTGGGCAGTATGTACAGGAGAGGAGTGTGGACGGTATGATAGTGGGCACTATGTATAGGAGAGGAGTGTGGAGGGTATGACAGTGCGCAGTATGTACAGGAGAGAAGTGTATGACAGCAGGCACTATTTACAGGAGAGGAGTGTGAAGGGTATGCCAGTGGGCGCTCTGTATAGGAGAGGAGTGTGGAGGGTATGACAGTGGGCACTATGTACAGGAGAGGAGTATGTGGGGTATGACAGTGGACACTATGTACAGAAGAGGAGTGTGGAGGGTATGACAGTGGGCACTATGTACAGGAGAGGAGTGTGGAGGGTATGACAGTGGGCACTATGTACAGGAGAGAAGTGTGTAGGGTATGACAGTGGGCACTATGTACAGGAGAGGAGTGTGGAGAGTATGACAGTGAGCACTATGTACAGGAGTGAAAGGATGTTTAGGGACTGCGTAGTGATTAAGCGGGTCATACATGGATTGAAATTACACCAATTATGCAGAGACCAGCCATAGTCGATCTATGTATGGGCTAGCTGGTTTTACACAAGTCAATCTATTAATCGACTTGAGTACAACTAGCCTGTTTTTCCCAAAACAATCAGTGCTACCAGCTATAGTTATCAACACTGATCATTGTACTCACTGGCAGAACACAATAACACTACAGGAGTGATTCCCCCATCCACAGGTCAGCAGGTGAGAGGGTGTGTGTGGACAGGCTGGGGAGAGATACTAGTCAGTGGCTGGGTAGGCACTGGCTAGTATCAGAGCCAGATACACACAGGTTACATACGTCGTGATCGTTAGAGCGAGAGCAATAATTCGAGCACTAGACCTCCTCTGTAACTCTAAACATGTAACCTAAAAAAAATGTAAAGCATCGCTTAGGATACCAAAAAAAAAAATTGTGCTAACTTTTGTGTTTTTTCAATGAATGAAGCAGTTTATTAAAAAAAAAAAAAACATGTTTGAAAAATTGCTGCGCAAATATCGTGCTAGAGCTACACAATTAATCGTTAAAAAATCATGATCTCAATTCAACCCCCCTGACATCTTCAATGCAGAGTTTGCCGATTCTTTCATATAACAAGTGGAGAGACTTTCAGTTGTCAAAAGAAAATATCTGGGCACTCTGCCAAATTTTTAACAGGGAACATTGAGCCAGATTCACGAAGCACTTACTCCGGAGTATCACGAGTTAGGCCGCGTACACACGAGCAGACAGATTTGTTCAAATCGGTCGGTGAGCCCAATGGTTATAGGCCCCCCTTTTGGCTGGAATTAGGGTGCAATTGGAGAGATACCCTGTGTTAATAGGAGGGTAGATGTTGGTTCCTCAGCTTCCACTAATTTCAGTGAAATTGAGTAAAGGTGGATTAATTAGGTCAGGAGCCTGTGCAGGCCAGCAGGCCCAAAGATTGCTAAAGTAAAATGATCCTATGCTGCTATAAGGATGCCAGTTGTGACCGATGCACCCTAAACCAAAGAAAAAAATGTGTCTCTAGAGTCTAATAGGTAGGAATCCCTATGAGTGTGGTTGATTACACTAGTAACCACACTAGTAGGGATTCCTACCTATTAGACTCTAGAGACACATTTTTTTCTTTGTTTTATATGGTTTAGGGTGCATCGGTCACAACTGGCATCCTTATAGCAGCATAGGATCATTTTACTTTAGCAATCTTTGACCTAATTAATCCACCTTTACTCTATTTTACTGAAATTACTGGAAGCTGAGGAACCAACATCTACCCTCCTATTAACACAGGGTATCTCTCCAATTGCACCCTAATTCCAGCCAAAAGGGGGGCCCATTACCATTGGGCTCATCCCACGGATATACACAACAAAGGTATTAATTTTGCAGCGCCATTTCCCTTTCTACTATCCATATTTATATTAGCTCCCCACATAGGGATCCTACTGGGAGGCAACAGCTACTTTATTCACCATAGCGCGGACACCCCTGTTCTTACATGGGAGAGGATCTGCTGACCGCCACTGGGCAAGGTACTGGCAACACTCTATTTCCTTGCCAGTGGCTCTTTTCACCCTAATGGGTAAATATATATTTTATATACATTTTTTTTCTGTTTAGTATATATTTTATAATAATTAATATAATAAATATATATTTTTATTTTTTTTAACTAATATAAATATACTAATTTTAATATTATTATAATTATCTTATTTAATATTATATATATATATATATATATATATATATATATATATATATATACACACACACACACCGACACGACACAAACCTCCAAACAGCAACAGACAACGGAATAAAAGCACCTTGCTTCAGGAAGGGAAAAAAATTGGATGTAATTTTGCAATGGAAGGGCATTTCTCTCGGTCTATTTAAGCACTGTGCATAAACTACTAAGTCTGATGGGCCTAGTTCCTATCTAACTGATTGCGCCGTGTCGAGTTCTGAGCATGCTCAGAGAGGTGCTGACCATAGTCTGCTTCATGTGCACATGCCCAGTCTGGCCGGTGATCTGCCAGTCTGGTTCCACCTATCTGTTTTGTTCCATGTGCAGCATGCCCATCCGACGTAAACTGCCGAGCGCGAACAGCTGTTTGTTAGCTGTCAGATGCGCTCGCTCCCGATCGTGCGGATGCCAGGTAATGCACCCTGCCGCTCGGCAGGAAGGGGAGGAATGTATTTTTTTTTTATTGCTAACGGATCTGTTAAACAGCGGTCATCATGGTCGCTGTGTAACAGATCCATTACCAATATGTATAAATGTATTACTTGATGCCCCTTGCTGTATAATGTGTAACCAATAAAAAAAAATATATTAACTGTTTAATATCACATTCCTATCCGACATAGAAGCACGTGAAACAAATAAAAAAATAAAAAGTAACTATTCAATATCACATTATTTTCCTACATGACCTCATGTAGGATAGGAATGTGATATTAAACAGTTAATATATTTTTGTATTGGTTACACATAATACAGCAAAGGGCATCAAGTAATACAATTAAACATATTGGTAATTGATCTGTTACACAGCGGCCATGTATGGATGGATGGGTCATGCATTGGTGTGATTGATGGATGGATGTGTATTGGCGGGATGGATGGATGGATGTGTATTGGCGGGATGGATGGATGGCGGGATGGATGTGTATTGGCGGAATGGATGGATGTGTATTGGTGGGATGGATGGATGGGTCATGTATTGGCGGGATGGATGGATGGGTCATGTATTGGCGGGATGGATAGATGGGTCATGTATTGGCGGGATGGATGGATGGGTCATGTAATGGCGGGATGGATGGATGGCTCATGTATTGGCAGGATTGATGGATGGGTCATGTATTGGCGGGATGGATGGATGGGTCATGTATTGGCGGGATGGATGGATGTGTATTGGCGGGATGGATGGATGTGTATTGGCGGGATGGATGGATGTGTATTGGCGGGATGGATGGATGTGTATTGGTCGGATGGATGGATGTGTATTGGCGGGATGGATGGATGGGTCATGTATTGGCGGGATGGATGGATGGGTCATGTATTGGCGGTATGGATAGATGGGTCGTGTATTGGCGGGATAGATAGATGGGTCATGTATTGGCGGGATGGATGGGTCATGTATTGGCGGGATTGATGGATGGGTCATGTATTGGCGGGCTTGATGGATGGGTCATGTATTGGCGGGATTGATGGATGGGTCATGTATTGGTGGGATGGATGGATGGGTTATGTATTGGCGGGATTAGTGGATGGATGGATGTATTGGCAGGATTGATGGATGGATGTATGTGTATTGGTGGGATGGATGGATGGGTCATGTATTGGCGGGATGGATGGATGGATGGATGGATGGGTCATGTATTGCCGGGATTGATGGATGGGTCATGTATTGGCGGGATTAGTGGATGGGGCATGTATTGACGAGATGGATAGATGGGTCATGTATTGGCGGGATGGATGGATGGATGGGTCATGTATTGGCGGGATTGATGGATGGGTCATGTATTGGCGGGATTAGTGGATGGGTCATGTATTGGCGGGATTAGTGGATGGATGTATTGGCAGGATTGATGGATGGATGTATTGGCAGGATGGATGGATGTGTATTGGCGGGATGGATGGATGGATGGATGGGTCATGTATTGGCGGGATGGATGGATGTGTATTGGCGGGATGGATTGATGGGTCATGTATAGGCATGTACATGCCACCCACCCCCATACACTCCGCACCACTTTCACCTACATGCCACCCACCCCTATACGCTCCACGCCCCTCTCATCTACATGCCGCCCACCACCATACATTCCGCACCCCTCTCGTCTACAGTGGCGGCTGCTGCGCAAACATTTTTGAAGGCGCAAACAAACGGAAAAAAACAATTGCAGCCTCACTGTGCCGATCAATTGTCGCCACTGTGCCCATCAATTGTCACCACTGTGCCCAGTAAAATACTGCCACTGACCTGTGAAATGCACCCCCCACCACCTGGCACTTACCTTTCTGGGATCAGCCGTGCTTCTACTGTCCCTTGATGTCTTCTCGCACTCTCGGTCATGCTTCAGCCAATCAGGTTACCGGTAACCAGAAACGGTGAACCTGATTGGCTGAGATGCCTGTCACTCTTATCCAAGGAACGCACCCCCCGTGCGTTCCGAGGATAAGCATGATAGGCATTTTCACAGCCAACCAACCAGCTGCCGTTATTCAGATGGCCGGTGATGTAAAATTCCATCGGACCTGTGAAAAAATCGGACCCGCGTCACTTCCGGTGCTCGTACGTCAGAGCAGACGCAGACGCCTTTTTCGTTCCATGAAAATCCTCGACTCGGGTGGGCGGGTGGAGGCGGAGCTGGATTCTTAATTACATCACCGCCAGCACCGCCTCCAGCCCCGTCCCTAAAGCACAGGCTTCTTGAGGTGCGAGAAAAACATAGACTCGGGTGGGCGGGCGGGCGGAGGTGGAGCAGATTCTCAATTACATTACTGCCAGCCAGCCTCCAGCCCCGCCCCTAAAGCAGCTTTTTGAGGTCCATAAAAAACATTCGGGTGGGCGGGCGGAGGCTTTTAAAGCATCGATACCAATGTATAATAACATGTTACACGACTGTCAAGAAAATGGGGAACCAACAAATACATTTGCATTTTAATACTCTTTTCAATGGGACAGTTTAAAGTGGAACTTTAGGTTTGATTTAACTTTGCAGTGAAACGTTACCCAAAAAGTAAAGTTCCGCTCTTCTGTATTTTTTACATTTTTTAGGCTCCATGTACACGGGACCATCCTCCCAGCTGTAGGGATCCTCCCACCACCACCATCCTCCCAGCGGTAGGGATCATCCCCCCACCACCATACTCCCAGCTGTATGGATCAGCCCCTCACCATCCTTTCAGCTGTAGGGATCAGCCCTGCATCCTCCCAGCTGTAGGGATCAGCCCTGCATCCTCCCAGCTGTAGGGATCAGCCCTCTGTTTTGGGGGAGCAATGGCAGCCTCACTGGGCCCATCATACCCAGCCAGTGTGCCTGCCATACGCAGCCAGTGTGCCCATCATACGCAGCCAGTGTGCCCGTCATATGCAGCCAGTGTGCCCGTCATACGCAGCCAGTGTGCCCGTCATACGCAGCCAGTGTGCCCGCCATATGCAGCCAGTATGCCCACCATATGCAGCCATATGCAGCCAGTGTGCCCGCCATATGCAGCCAGTGTGCCCGCCATATGCAGCCAGTGTGCCGGTCATATGCAGCCTTGTGCCCGTTATACGCAGCCATTGTGCCCATCATATGCAGCCACTTGTGCCCGTCGTACGCAGTCAG
The DNA here is from genome assembly GCA_029574335.1 of Rana kukunoris. Taxonomy (NCBI): domain Eukaryota; kingdom Metazoa; phylum Chordata; class Amphibia; order Anura; family Ranidae; genus Rana; species Rana kukunoris. The sequence goes on along the minus strand of CM056050.1, from coordinate 387,063,940 downwards.
TGTGCCCACTATGTGCAGCCACTTGTGCCCGTCATACACAGCCACTTCTGCCCATCAAATGCAGTCAGGCGCATCCCCCGGCTGTCACTTCACTAATCCCAAACAAACCTCCACCTGGGGGGCAACCGGGTGTGGCGACACTTATCCAATGACGACACTTCTTCCCCCTCTTCTGTAGCGGCGGCTGTGTCTCCTGTGTCTGCTCGGCTCCTCAGGTTTCCTCCGCGATGTCTCCTTTACTGCAAAAGCGTTAGGCATCCAATAGGATCGCCTAAAGCTTTGGCCAATCGGGAAACAGGTGCAATTTTTTTGCTTAGAAGATAGATCACGATTCTCTCATGATTCGTGCGGCGCAACATCATCCTTCACATTAAAACGAAAAAAAAAAAATGGGCTAACTTTACTGTTTTGTTTTTATGGTTTTTATTATTCATTGTAGTAGAAATGCAGTGTGACATAAAATATTGCAGCAATTGCCATTTTTGTCTCTGCTAAAATATATATAATGTTTGGCGGTTCCAAGTAATTTTCTAGCAAAAAATATTGCTTTTTAACTTAGGAAACAAGTGTTGAACTTTAAGTGGTTACATTTCTTGCATTTACACACAGAAGTTTGATCTAAGAAGGAAGTTAGTTACAATGGGCCAGATTCACGTACATCGGCGCATTTTTGGACCGGCGTAGTGCAACTCCTTTAAGTTAGACCGGCTTAATTTCGAGGCGCAAGTGCCGTATCCTCGTAGTATTTTCGTCCAAATTTGCACCAGTGCAATGTAAATTCCAAGGCTTAAGCGGTGTAATTCAAAGTGGGAAGGACGTGGGCGTGTTCCATTGAAATGAGCCGTGATTCCATGCAAATTAAGGGCCGGCCAGACTGGGCATGTGCACATGAAGCAGACTATGGTCAGCACCTCTCTGAGCATGCTCACGGCGCAATCAGTTAGATAGGAACTAGGCCCGTCAGACTTAGTGAGCTATGCACAGTGCTTAAATAGACCGAGAGAAATGCCCTTCCATTGCAAAAGTACATCCAATTTTTTTCCCTTCCTACAGCAAGGTGCTTTTGTTCTGTTGTTAGTTAGTGTTTGTTGGTTTGTGACGTGTCTTTGAGATTTTTGGAGAGTGATTTGGAGAGTGTTTTTTTTTGCTGTGTTTTTTTATATTTTGCTGTTTTTCTTTTTTCTTTTGCTGGGCTTTTTTTTTTTTGCTGGGCATTTTTTTTTCTGTTTGTGAATGATTTTTGAATGTGGGGGTGACATTCCTGCCACCACTCCACTTGTACGCTGAAAAGAGCCACTGGCAAGGAAATGGAGTGTTGCCAGGACCTTGACCAGTGGCTGCACTGCATGTGAGCGGTGTGTTGGGCTGGTGATGTCCTCCTGCAGGGTTGTGGTTAATTCCAGGATGGCATGAGGGGTGAATCTGAAGATGCGATACACCTCAGAATCACTCATGCCAAAGATGTCTATGCGTGTGCGGTAAAAAACAAGGGTATATACAGTAGTATATATAACACCGCGCTGTTCAAATGGAAATGTAAGCAGCCAACACTACAAAATAGATCAATTTTGAAAACATATGAAACAGAAAGAAAAAAAGTGTAGCGATAAAAATAAACAGAGACTACTACTTATGTAGCTCTTTTAACAAAAATTGTCCATGTGTGTGAAAAAAGTTCAAATAGCAATCCAGAAACTTCTATTCACCACAGATAGTGACTCAATGGATAATGTGACAGGTACAGGGGGATCCACCACCAATAAAACAAAACCTTTTGAAGGCTTACCAGAAGATGGGGATCTGAATAAGCATATACTCATCAGATCTAGCAGGCTTCAATGAATATCCTCGATCCAAGTGTGTTTAAGAGCTCCTGGGATATCGTCATAGGTGAAGTGATAAATCCACGGGAACCATTTGTTTGGTTTTTAGGTGAAAAAACTCAAGTGAAGTGATTACCATGTAAGGTAATGGTGACCAAAGGAAAAAATAAAAGTGCACATAGCGTAATTCTGTATTACAGGTATAACAAATTTTAAAAAAAGTTGCACATTAAAGTAGAATACAAACAAGCGCTTAGAAATACAGCAGTAGGGTCAGTGGGGTCTCCCGACGCGTTTCGTTCCCTTAGAACGTCATCTGGGGCACTGACAGACTGCTGGAAGACCCTCTTTATATAATAAATACCCCCATACCTCAATTATGGCTCCAGTGTATCAGAAGAACGTTTACAATAGTTACTTACGGTTTGCGGCTAGCATGTGAGTGGGCGTGAGTTCCAAACCTCGTTTTGAGACAATTTGGTCGGAACATTTACTGTGGCCATTTCCGGTTCGCAGCTAGCATATGAGTGGGCGTGAGTTCCAAGCCTCGTTCTGAGACAATTGGTCGGAACGTACCGCTTACGACACATCCGCCCAATGCGCTCAACATCTCATGATGGTTCCTGGGACCCGGATGCGACGTGTGCAACGCCTGAAATGCGACGTGCACCACGTCCGCAATAGAGGCGGAAATGCTCCATCACGTGGACGCAGCTAAAATATGACGTCACGCGTTCCACACAAGCCAAGAGCCTGGAATGCACCGTCCGCCATGAAATCACGATATGGCGTCATGCGCTCCAGAGTGGCCAAAATGAAGGCGCACAAAGTAAACAATGGCCACGAAAACATGACCTTAGTACAAATGTAATGTCTGAGCTACTGCTGACACATAAACCGGAAGTGCATCAACACTCTGAGATAAACTGAACTAAACTGGGTTAGTATCATCAAACCCAGTTTAAAATGATCGAATATCACACTGGTTGCTAGCATCAAGGGGGGGTTTTTTATTTACTATAACTTAAAATGAGCCATCATAAACATAAAAAAACAGTTAATGGTGGCGACAAAAAGGGATTTATCGATTTAAAATAAACCATCTTGTGCAGTTAATAGTAAATCAATTTTGAATGGACTAATACCCAAAATTAATTTTAGATGAAGTTAAGAATATCAAAATAGTTAGAATTGATGATATTCATTAATTTGATAAAAATAAAATAAAATGATAAAATTTACCTAAGAAAAAAAGCTAAGATAGAGGAGCCATAATTGGATATGGTGTATTTATGAGAAAACTAGGATACATTAATGAAGGCATTAATGTCCCATTCAACATTTAACCCATGGGGTACATAAGTCTGGAGCTCATAAATCCAATAGGTCTCTAACCTTGATACTCCTCTAGTCTTAGCCCCGCCCCTCCAGGGTCCACGTGATGGAGCATTTCCGTCTCTATTGCGGACGTGGTGCACGTCGCATTTCAGGCGTTGCACACGTCGCATCCGGGTCCCAGGAACCATCATGAGATGTTGAGCGCATTGGGCGGATGTGTCGTAAGCGGTACGTTCCGACCAATTGTCTCAGAACGAGGCTTGGAACTCACGCCCACTCATATGCTAGCTGCGAACCGGAAATGGCCACAGTAAATGTTCCGACCAAATTGTCTCAGAACGAGGTTTGGAACTCACGCCCACTCACATGCTAGCCGCAAACCGTAAGTAACTATTGTAAACGTTCTTCTGATACACTGGAGCCATAATTGAGGTATGGGGGTATTTATTATATAAAGAGGGTCTTCCAGCAGTCTGTCAGTGCCCCAGATGACGTTCTAAGGGAACGAAACGCGTCGGGAGACCCCACTGACCCTACTGCTGTATTTCTAAGCGCTTGTTTGTATTCTACTTTAATGTAAGTGCAACTTTTTATTAAAATTTGTTATACCTGTAATACAGAATTACGCTATGTGCACTTTTATTTTTTCCTTTGGTCACCATTACCTTACATGGTAATCACTTCACTTGAGTTTTTTCACCTAAAAACCAAACAAATGGTTCCCGTGGATTTATCACTTCACCTATGACGATATCCCAGGAGCTCTTAAACACACTTGGATCGAGGATATTCATTGAAGCCTGCTAGATCTGATGAGTATATGCTTATTCAGATCCCCATCTTCTGGTAAGCCTTCAAAAGGTTTTGTTTTATTGGTGGTGGATCCCCTTATACCTGTCACATTATCCATTGAGTCACTATCTGTGGTGAATAGAAGTTTCTGGATTGCTATTTGAACTTTTTTCACACACATGGACAATTTTTGTTAAAAGAGCTACATAAGTAGTAGTCTCTGTTTATTTTTATCGCTACACTTTTTTTCTTTCTGTTTCATATGTTTTCAAAATTGATCTATTTTGTAGTGTTGGCTGCTTACATTTCCATTTGAACAGCGCGGTGTTATATATACTACTGTATATACCCTTGTTTTTTACCGCACACGCATAGACATCTTTGGCATGAGTGATTCTGAGGTGTATCGCATCTTCAGATTCACCCCTCATGCCATCCTGGAATTAACCACAACCCTGCAGGAGGACATCACCAGCCCAACACACCGCTCACATGCAGTGCAGCCACTGGGCAAGGTCCTGGCAACACTCCATTTCCTTGCCAGTGGCTCTTTTCAGCGTACAAGTGGAGTGGTGGCAGGAATGTCACCCCCACATTCAAAAATCATTCACAAACAGAAGAAAAAAAAAATGCCCAGCAAAAAAAAAAAAAAGCCCAGCAAAAGAAAAAATAAAAACAGCAAAATATAAAAAAACACAGCAAAAAAAAAACACTCTCCAAATCACTCTCCAAAAATCTCAGACACGTCACAAACCAACAAACACTAACTAACAACAGAACAAAAGCACCTTGCTGTAGGAAGGGAAAAAAATTGGATGTACTTTTGCAATGGAAGGGCATTTCTCTCGGTCTATTTAAGCACTGTGCATAGCTCACTAAGTCTGACGGGCCTAGTTCCTATCTAACTGATTGCGCCGTGAGCATGCTCAGAGAGGTGCTGACCATAGTCTGCTTCATGTGCACATGCCCAGTCTGGCCGGCCCTTCATTTGCATGGACTCACGGCTCATTTCAATGGAACACGCCCACGTCCTTCCCACTTTCAATTACACAGCTTACGCCTTGGAATTTACATTGCACTGGTGCAAATTTGGACGAAAATACTACGAGGATACGGCACTTGCGCCTCGAAATTAAGCTGGTCTAACTTAAAGGAGTTGCACTACGCCGGTCCAAAAATGCGCCGATGTACGTGAATCTGGCCCATTGTAACTAATGCTTTCTTCTTAGATCAAACTTCTGTGTGTAAATGCAAGAAATGTAACCACTTAAAGTTCAACACTTGTTTCCTAAGTAAAAAAGCAATATTTTTTGCTAGAAAATTACTTGGAACCGCCAAACATTATATATATTTTAGCAGAGACAAAAATGGCAATTGCTGCAATATTTTATGTCACACTGCATTTCTACTACAATGAATAATAAAAACCATAAAAACAAAACAGTAAAGTTAGCCCATTTTTTTATTTTTTTTCGTTTTAATGTGAAGGATGATGTGCAAAAACAGTGTAGCACTGGACAGCATATACCACATAAGTATCTAAAGTAACTGGTGTAAACAGTGTTAATCTATAAATGGTAACAATCAAAATGTGAATACACAAAAGCTATAAGTGCATAGGTTGTTATAACACTGTGCCAATCAATATGGCACTGAGCATAAAGTACTTATAAATATCAACAGATAAATAAACAGTGTAAAAATAAAGGGCCAGATTCACAAAAAAATTACGCCTGTAATTCACCCCTCATGTCATCCTGGAATTAACCACAACCCTGCAGGAGGACATCACCAGCCCAACACACCGCTCACATGCAGTGCAGCCACTGGTCAAGGTCATGGCAACACTCCATGTCCTTGCCAGTGGCTCTTTTCAGCGTACAAGTGGAGTGGTGGCTGGGATGTCACAATCCTTCATGAGCAGATGTGTGCACCAGGTTGTCCCTGCAATCCTCAGACGCATGGCCAACCAAATCATCAAACCCACCACTGAGGACCTGCGGCTGAAGGCAATGACAGATTTCTACAGAATTGCCAGATTCCCACGCACTGTGGGGGCCATTGATTGCACACATGTGGCACTCCAGCCCCCCCAGGAGACAGAGCACATGTACCGCAATCGGAAGCATTGGCATTCCATCAACGTACAGGTGATAGTCGATGCCCAAGGCCTCATATGGCACGTCCGTGCCAAACACCCAGGGTCCAGCCATGACAGCTACATATACAATCAATGCCACATCCGAATGGAATTCAATTAGAACGTGTATGGGGACACCTGGCTGGTTGGTGAGTGACATGGGTGGCAGGCATGACTATCCCCTCCCATGATGCACACATCACAAGGGGCACATGCATGACTAACATCCTCCTGACTTTTCCCTTACAGATGACTCTGCATATCCACTGGGACCCCATCTCATGACTCCTATCCGTAACCCCCAAACCCCAGGAGAGGAAAGATACAATCAAGCACATGCCCAAACACGAGCAGTGGTGGAGCGCACCTTTGGCCTCCTAAAGTCACGTTTCCGATGCCTGGATAAGTCTGGGGGTACCCTCTTGTATTCCCCAAACTTTGTGTGCCAGATCATCGGTGCATGTTGCATGCTGCACAACTTCTCAGAAAGAAAGGGCCTGCAGATTGGCCTACGTGATGACCTGACCCCTGAACCAGACAATCCCCCCCTAACCGAGGCTACCCCGTCTTCTGAGGGAAGAGCAGTCAGGAGACAATTCACATTGGGCATCTTTGCACGTTAAACACACACATTAATCATGGCACAATGAGAATGCATGCATGCATGCACACCACTGGTCCCTAGCACACACACCCCACATCCACATCAAATTGGATTGGCACCAGTCCACCATGCAGGACTTATGAGCAGCAACGCCAGGCCAAGGCTCCAATTATGTCACTGTACATTCATACACCATTCACACGGACCTGGGGATCACTTCTCCCTGGTCCTGGGGAACCCTTCTCCACCAAAATTGAGGGTGACACCCCTTTTCCGGCAGGAATGTCACCCCCACATTCAAACAGCATTCACAACCCAAAAAAAAAAAAAATTGCCTGCAAAAGCAAAAATTTTCCAGCAAAAAAAAGGGAAAAAAAAATAATTATTGCCCTTTACGTGAGCCACGCCTGGGGCGCCCCCAGCCACGGCCCCGGCTTCTCAGGGGAGACTCATGGGGGAGGGGTAAAACCGGGGAAGGAGGAGCAGCCCCTGATCTCTGCCCACCTGGCGGCCTGCCCTCCAAGGCCACGGCTATTCTGTCCAGGGCAGCACCAAGTGTTGCCGTGTTGGCCTGGATAGCCTGGGTAAGGGCCCTCACATCCTGCCCAACGCCTGCTGATGTCGCCTGCAGTTCGTTTAGGCAGGTTGTGAAAGCCCGGGAGTGGGAGTCCAGGTTCCCCAGCATATCCTTGATGGAGGACAGGCTCTCCTCCATCCCCACCAATGTCTGGCTGACCTGTCCCAGATGGTGGGTCTGAAGGGCCTGGTCCCTTCTCAGAGTGGCGGGCAGGAGATCGGCCAACCCCCTGGTGTTCTGGGATGAAATCCTGCCTCCAGCTGATGCTTGTGGCCGGGGAGAAGGGGAGGCCCTTGGGAGGGGAGCCATGGGGGAGGAGGGGGGGCTCCCCCTTAGGGAGGGCTGCCTGCTGCCAGCCAGAGGGGAAGAGTCCTCAAAAACCAAACGTCCAGTGCCTGACATGGACTCCTCCTCCTCATGGTTCTCCTCCTCCTCATGATTCTCCTCCTCCTCTTGAACCTCCTCCGCGGACTCCGGCCTTGTTGGGGGGGCCTCATTAGGCTGCTGTCCTGGGGTTGGTGCGGTCAGGCCAGATGGCCCTGCACCCTCCTGCACATCTGTGGATGACACAAAACATTCACAGGTTGGAGGATCCACACACTTGCCACATATTCCCTTTCACCCCCTCCCCCACACATGCTGCACACCTGATATAAAAAAAAATACTTACCTGGCACCACGGGCTCTGGACTTGAGTCAAAGCCGGGCAGGCCCTCAACTTCATGCCGATGAAAGGTCAGGGCCACCGCACGCTCCTCCGCTGTCAGCCTAATACGGCATGGTGGGCCCCCTCCTGTGCCCCTGGCATGGGCATGTATTCTGGCCAGCTTCTGTTTGACCAGACGCCAGAGGTCATTGATTTTTTTGTCAATCCCAGACCGGGTCCGTGTCTCCCCCTCCCCCGCTGAATTGACCTGCTCAGTGATCATATCCAAAATCTCCCTCCTCCTGGCCGGGGTGGTGTTGGCACTGTCCGGGCCGTGGAGGAAACGCCCATATTCACTAATGGCCCGGGCAAGAATTATTTTTTCCCCCAAAGAAAAATTGAGCTTTTGCTTTCTCTCTGTCATACTTCCAAAAAAACTCACTCCCAGTCAACAAAAATCACTCACAAAAACAAGCACAACCAATCAAGCAAGAACACACACAAAGAGAAAACTACTGAGCAAGAAACAGTCACAAAAACAAACAGCAAAAAAACAGCAGGAAAACAAACGAACAGAAATATATCAATCAAACAAACAGTCTCTCAAACACTTATCAAAAAACACTTTCAAAGATCTACTAACAAACACTTGATCACACGAACACTAATCTGACAACTACAAAACACACCGCAACGAACAACAGGATAAAAGCACTTGGTTAAATGGGAAGGGACAAAGGGATGTACTTTTGCAATGCAAGTGCGTTTGTGTGTGTCTATTTATGCTGTTTGTGTAGTTCACAACGTTGCCCTAGTCCATTTCCAATTTCACTGATTGCGCCGCTCCCGAGTTGTAAGCATGCGCACAGCGGAGCTGACCATGGTCTCCTTCAAGCGCGAATGCGCGAGCCGGCCGGCCCTTCATTTGCATGGGGTCACGGCTCATTTCAATGTAACACGTCCTTCCTAATTTGTATTACTCCGCCTTACGCCTCTGAAAAAACGTTACGCATGCGCAATTTCCTGTGCAAAAGCTACGAGAATAGGGTGATTACGCAGCAAAATTGCGCAAGTCTAACGTAAAGGCGGTGCGCTACGCCGGTCCAATAATGCGCAGATGTACCTGAATCTGGGCCATAGAGTCCACAGAAAAAAGCTGGGAGTTATTAGCCCCTTCCAATGCAGGTGATGAAAAGATGCAAACAATGAAAGTCCAATTAGGAGATCCACAGGTGAGAAAGGAGGGAGATTTCAGACATCAGTGGCCCAACACCAGTAGAAATAAAGGCTTACCAGAAAGCCTGTGACTATCCCTTTCAGGAGTAGTCTAAAAAGGCATAGCAGGAAATTCTGATCCTTTGGGGTGTCAGGAACGAATCCGCATCTCTCCACAGATTAGATGGTAGAATCCACAGCCTCTCATGGGGTTAACCACTGCTTCGAAATGGAACTTGCATAGATGTATGTGAGCGTGTGTTTATCAAACACCATGTGGGAAAAAAGAAAGGGACAATCCCATAGTTTAGGCGTAAAAATCGAGAGGGTTTATTTAAAAACTAAAAAATTGAAACAGCTTAAAAAACTCTCATTCATGGAGAGTGATACAAAAGTCCTTGCAAGGATAAAAAGCTCCGTATGAATATCAGACCGCCTAAGGCCGTTAGCATATGCGCAATACGAGTGTGTCTGCCCGACAATCGTTTTGTCGTAATGACATCATCAGGGGCACACGTACGCCATTGCACACATGCTATTTATACAGCCCAGAGGAAGAGTATGACAAAACCATTGAGTAGAGGCGGGGATAGAACGGAGCATATGATAGATCAATATAACCACTATATTGTGAATGGAAATCACCATGCCATCTTGTGGTTAAAAAAGCGTATTCCTTCTCAGGACCCTATCTTAATTGTTTCACTAATATACATTTTTACTAAGCGCAATTATTCCCATTCCCTTTTCCCTTACTTTTACACAATGTGAAGGATGATGTTGCGCCGCACGAATCATGAGAGAATCGTGATCTATCTTCAAAGCCAAAAAATTGCAATTCTCATTTTAGCCAGAATCATGCAGCTCTATACCGTGCAACATAAAAAGTGCAAAGACCACCACAGAGTAATTTTCTAGCAAAAAACAAATGATGATTTTTTTTCTCAGTCTGCTGCAGTGTGTCAGCTTGTATTTATAATGGCCGCTCTGTATGTAGCTTCTGACAGGCTGTGCAAGGAGCTCTGTATCTCCGCAACCATAAATGATAGCTATCCCATATTTTGACTGGTTATGGTGTAGGTCGGCACCTGCCTACCCTCCAAACGTGGGGTTTCTGTGACCTCTGGTCGTCGAGCTACAACCCTCGAAGTCAATCTTTTTTTTTTCAGATTTATTTTTATTTTTTTGGGCAAATGGGCCTATCTTGAGAAAGGGGCCTGGAGCTGCAGCTCCAATAGCCCCTATGTTAATCCGGCCCTGCCCTGAACTCATTCAATGTTATCTTATAAGTACATGTACACAGGGACGTTTACTGTCATTTTTAGGCAGTTGCATTTAAAGCCTGTCTTTGAAGGCAAAAAAATGAGTTCAGACGCCAAACACGTCAATTTTCGTTTTTGCCTATTTAAAAAAAAAAAAAAACGCTTCTAAACGCAAACGTGGCAAAATGCCACTAATTGCAGCATGTAAACGCGGAAAAACTGACATTTTAAATGTGGGTTATTATCTGTCACGTTAAATCTTTCAGGAGAGGTTGTAAAAACATCCTGTGTAAATGAAGCCTTAGACCAAGAGAAAGCACCTGTTTAAGCTTGTATATGAATAGCCTTCCATGTGTCTTCATTGTGTCTGTGTGAGTCTGTCAATGTGTATATCCTGTATGTCTGTGTATCCTCCTGAGTATAGATCTCTTGTCTTTTTAAGTCACATATAGACGTCATAACTCCACAAAGCTCAGAACCTTGTATGTCAAACAAGAAATTGTGTTAGTTTCAGTGATTTCTTACTTGAGAGGAGGTACTAATTTCATAAAGTCATATATAGACTTTGATTGACAAGCCCACATGTAACACTCTATTCTTGTTATGTAACATGGCTTCACAAGTCAAAGGTGATATAAATGCAAGTATAACCAAAAGTCTACTTATATACAGGGCACTTTTACCTCTTTCCTGCCCAGGCCAATTTGTAGCTTTTAGCGCTGTCAAACTTTGAATGATAATTGTGCAGTCATTGCCAAATTATATTTTTATAATTTTTTTCCCACAAATAGAGTTTTCTTTTGGTGATAATTGATCACCACAGTTTTATTTTTATTTTTTGCTAAACAAATTTAAAAAATACTAAAATGTTTCTTTGTTTCTGTTATAACATTTTGTAAATAGGTATGATTTTTTCTTTTCAAATATTTGTATTAGTTTTATCAGACAAAAGGTACAAGCTACATAACAATATCAACATACATAGTACCAACAGTACAAAGGTACAATAAAGACTTAGAGGAAGGAACAAAATTAAAGGAAACATACCTGCATACTTAAAATAATGGAAGGGGCCTAGCATCCTACTGCTAAATGTGGATTTGTCGGTCCCACAAGTGGACGCGGTGCAGGCAACAGTTCCCAAATCTCTGCATATACCATCATTAAATGAACCGTTAATACAATAACCTCTTATCAAACTTTATGCATATAATACTTAGAGCCTCTTAAAAGAGGCAAAAGAAAAAAAAAAAAAAAAGTAAAGTTAAAATAAAATTAAAAGACATCAAATCAAATCAAATCAAAAAGCCATACCCGGAGATAAAACAAAAAGGGTAAGTAAAAGGTACACTTGTAGACCAGGGGAGATCAATGGGAGTTGACACAATAATAGACAATAATAGACAATAGTTCAAGGTCGTCAGGCAATTCACGGTAAGGTGCAACCCAAGATAACAAGTCTAGATAACCACGGTTCCCATCTACTGTTAAATAGAGGTAGCGCCCAGGATTGAATAGCGAAGTGCCTTTCATAGGAATATTGGATATTTACCCTACGAATGACTTCAGAAATATCTGGAGCTAGGGTGGACTTCCATTTAGCGGTAATTGTCAACCTAGCGGCTATTAATACAATACACAAAGACTCCCGTAACAGACGATAATAATTTGAAAACCTCATACCAGAAACTGCGAACACCATTGCAGTCCCAAAGTATGTGGTACAAATTACCTCTAAACCCACATTGTCTCCAACATAGGTTGGAGTCCGTATGATAAATTACAGGCAGTCTCACCGGAGTAAGATAAGATCTATGAAGGATTTTTAGAGTAAAATCCCAATGATTAGTGCAGTGAGAATATCTATAACTGGATTTGATAGCGGCTTTCCATTCTATCAACGAAAAGGTAGACCCAAGATCATTTTCCCAATTGGACATACTGGAGGTTTTGGTAAAAATGTCAGATTGTTGAAGAAGGGTGTAAAACTACGACAAGCCCTTAGGCCTATTGTAGTTGGACAACAAATAGTTCCAAGCTCTACCGTGGAGTTCATATGAACAGGTAGGGTGTTTAGATCGGAAATGCTGAATTTGAGCCTTGGTGTAAGCATGCGAGGGAGGGTTTTTGAGAAGTAGGTCTCCCCAGGACTGTATACCCTCTTCCAGCCATGACTGTATACTCAGGTGAGGGATTAGAAACTCATACATTTTGATATTCGTAAGTTCTTGGTGTAATTTAGATTTAGAGTCAGTAACCCTATGGAGCCCATCCCAGGCTAAGAGAGTAGCCACAATGGAAGGCAAAGAGGGGGAAGCGAAGGAAACATTGGTTAACTTGGCCAATAATAAAGAGGGAAGGTCCCTATTCTGTATAATTGACTTTTCTATTTGTACCTAGAGTTTATCAGACTCCGGATCAAACCAGGCTTTCGATTGGTCTAAAATAGCAGCCCAATAATAGGAACGAATATGTGGAAATCCAGTACCCCCATTAAATCTATGTTTTTGGACTGTAGAGTGGGTAACTCTGGGTAGCTTGCCTTTCCAGATGAATTGCCTAATTTATCAACTGAATAAAAAAAAAAGCTTCTGATAAGGATATGGGGATTGTCCTAAAATAGTAAATCAGCTTAGGAAGGAGAATCATTTTCAAGGCTGCTATTCTGCCCAGTCAGGAGAGTTCATATGATGTAATATGTTGTAAATTGGTTTTCACTACATCAATCAGGGTAGAAAAATTAACAGAATACATAGATGATGTCGGTGAAGTCAATTTAATGCCCAGATATGGGATAGATTTAGTTAACCATTGAGAAGAGTATTTATCCTTGAGTGAGGAAATTAGATTTTTGGCAATATTGATAGGTAGTAAACAGGATTTTGTAATATTAAGTTTATAATATGAGACTTCACTGTAGTTCTGTAAGATTGCACTAACTCTAGCCAGGGAGGAAACCGGATTGGATAGCGTCAATATCACATCATCGGCGAACAATCCGATTTTGTGAGCGTGGTGGGTAACCTCAATACCTGTAATGAAATTATCTGCTCTAATGGCCTCCGCCAGAGGCTCCATCAACAAAGTAAATATTATGGGTGACTAAGGGCACCCCTGGCGGGTGCCATTAGTAATGAAAAATTTGTCGGAGAGAGCGTTGGACGTAAACACCCTAGCCAATGGGAGGAATATAATGCTAATACCGCAGATAGAATCATCCCATGAAGGCCAAACTTTTGTAGAGTCGCTTTGAGGTATCCCCAATGGACCCTATAAAAAGCCTTCTCCGCGTCAAACGCTATTATTACCGTGGGAAGCTTCTTGGTTTCTACTATATGGAGAAGGTCAAGCAGTCTCCGAGTACCATCGGGAGCTTGCCTGCCTTGTACAAAACCAACCTGGTCTGCCTTTACTAAACTAGGGGTAATTTTGGCCAGTCTATTTGCTAAAATGTTTGTGTATATTTTTATGTCAGTGTTTAACAACGAAATGGGCCTGAAGTTGTGAGGGGAGTCCGGTTTCTTGCCTGGCTTTGGTAGGATAATGATTGTAGCCTGCAACATTTCCTCAGGAAATAAGGCCGAGGAGGCAGCACTGTTGAACAAGACACTCAAGTAGGGGACCAGAGTCTGTGAAAATGTCTTATAGTATTCTGATGAAAAGCCATCAGTCCCAGGGGATTTGTTATTAGGTAAAGCTTGAATTGTATCAAAGATTTCCTTAGCAAGGATGGGAGAATTAAGTAAATTCAGGTCCTCCGCCGCCAGAGATGGGAGGGACACTGAGTCCAAAAAGGCAGATATAGAGTGCGCCATGGGTTAAGGCGTAGAGCTATCGTCTGTCAGATTATATAGATTCTTATAATACTTCATAAAAGCATTAGCTATACTGACCGGATGGTGTTCTACAATACCCGTATGTGGGTCCTTAATAGCGGGGAGATTAGATCATTTTTTGCCTTCTGGATAAATAGTTAGCCAATAATTTACCGGCCTTATTGCCGTAAGCATAAAATTTAGCTTTGGTGCGCCTAAGTAAATTTTGATGGTTAGAGAGTAGGAGTAAACAAACTCTCTGTCTACAATCGAATACGTTTTTTTTCTGCTATAAGGGATGGGTTTTGTTTATGGATATCTTCCAATTTTGCAAGATCGGTGAGCAACGTGTTCAACAGTTCCCCCCTATGCCTCTTGTTCCTATCTGCTGCCTAAATGAGTAGCCCTCTGCAAAAAGCCTTGTGAGAGCACCACACTGTATTTATGCTGACATCTCCATTGTCATTCAATTCAAAAAATTCAAGAAGTTTCTTATTAATATTCGAGGAAGAGACCGGATCAGCCAAAATCCCAAGAGTATTTCTCCATAAATAGGATGGTGCCACAGAGCCCTGCTCTTTTAACTGAATGGAGATCGGAGCGTGGTCTCACCACGTAATTGAGTGGATCTTAGCTGATACAGTTCTTTGGAGCAAATTAAAATCAGAAAGGAAAAGGTAAATTCTTAAATATACCCGGTGAGGGGAGGAATAGTAAGTAAAGTCTTTCTCCGACGAATGCAAACACCTCCATCGGTCATATAGCTCCTTTTTCAGTAACAAAGATTGAAGTTCCTGCCTATTAGAAGGATTAACACCCAAGCAGTCCATACGTTTATCGACCACACTATTGAAGTCTCCGCAAATGAGAAGGGACCCTTTCCAGACTTTGTCCACCTTTTTTAGCAGGGACCTCAAAAAGGAACATTGTCTCCTGTTAGTAGAATAGAGATTAACTAGAGTATATGTGAGGCCATTTAAATCACAAACCAGGATAATGAATCTGCCATTGTTGTCTATGGTAACCTCATGTAAATGGAAAGCAACTGAATGCTTAATGGCAATGAGCACGCCCCGTTTCTTAACTGGCGCCGGGGCATTTAAAATATGGGGAAAGGCTTTATGTGAACATTTAGGGAGTTTAGTAGCCATGAAATGGGTCTCTTGCACACAAAAAACTTTTCCTTTAAGCTTATCCATTTCTTTCCACATTACAAACCTTTTATTGGGACTATTTAAACCATGAACATTCATGGAAACAACTGATAAAGTCATCATCCCGGAGCAAGAAAGTCTGCTGATCTTAAAGATGGTTTGAAATTGCACCATGTAGAAATTTACCTGTAGATGGCAGCAACGGAGAAAAGATAGACGAGCAGGTCCAGATTAAGTTAGAGGCAGCAGATGATGTGAATCTTCCATCAGAAGGTAGGTACAGGTCTGCTAAGTGTTCCTCCGGTATGGCGGTATACAAAAAAATATATAAAAAAAAGAGACAAAAAGAAGAAATAACAAAGCAAAAACTTAGAAACACAGCAAAAAAAACAGTCACAAAGTGCGAACAACTTCCGCATCGTTACAACAGGGGGGTAACAAACTCCAAGTGAACCATGTTAATTTTTTTTTTTTAACAGCCCAGAAAATGAAATCTTAGAAACAGCCAGTGATAAGTCGCCATGGTTTAAGTCAAGTTGAGCCCCACTCAGGGGACAGCCTCGCAGGAGCTGGTGTGAGTGACGGGACGTGTGCCTCTTCTGGCAGATCCCACTTCTTAGCTAGGGCCAGGCCTTCTTCCATACTTCTGATAACATAAGTGCGGTTGTCTCTAACGATCAGAAGTTTAGTGGGAAATCCCCAAGAATAAGGGATTTTGTGATTTTGCAGCAACTTAGTGATGGAGGAAAGCTTTTTGCGAGCCAGCATGGTATGTTCAGACAAATCCACGTACACAGAGACATCCGAATAAGGGGCAGGATTTTTTCTAATGCTCGTCTTTGTGATCAATACGGCAATCACATCTCTCTGCGCAGAATCAGGAAGGAATTTTGGTTTAGGAAAGTGGTGAGCCCTATCGACAATGACTTCCCTCTCTGAAGTATCCAGAAGGATGGTGGCAATGAAACGCTGAACATAGCGCCTTAATTCATCTGGGGTCACAGATTCCTCCACCCCCCGCAATTTAACATTATTCCTTCGAGACCTGTCCTCCAAATCAGCGATTTTCTCTCTCATGGCCTGAATATCCCCCTCAGCATCATTGTGAGCACCAACCAATTTGTTATGTGCAACAGCAAAGTCACCCAGCTTGTCTTCTATATGGCTGACTCTGTCCCCTATAGAAGTAACATCAGACCTGATTTGAGAGGTGCAGTGCATCATATCCCTATGCAGGGATCCCCTCAGAGTCACCAGCATGTCTTTCATTATAGTATCACTCGAAGGTAGCCCTGATGTGGGGAATTCATTAATTTGTTCAATGAACACCCTCGTGCTCTTCTGTGAATCCTCCTGACCCTCTATCTCACCTGCATTTGTGTGGCTGGTGGAGTACTTCTGCGACGATTTCTGTGGGCTTGAGATGGGAGAGGGACCCAGAGTAGATCCACCTCTGCTGGCTAGTGAAGCTGACGCTGTCTGGTTGGGAATCGGACTGCCAAGTCCCCCCCCCCCTGCAGCGATCCCCACCGCAAGTCCGAGGCTCCAGCGCCATCTTGAGGCCCAGGCGTGCTCGGCGGCGGGTAGAAGTCAGTGAGCTTTCGCGGCTTCTGCTCAACCTTTCTCTTCCCTATGGTCACCGGAGCTCTACTAGGGATCGCTGGCAGACTACCGAGAGTCTATGGAGCTGTTTAAGTCGCTGGTGATAGCTAATACCCACGGAACGGAGCTCTCTCCTTACCCGACAGTCCTCGTCGGCTACCGGCCACGCCCCCAATAGGTATGATTTTTTATTCACTGATGGGCACTACTGATGGGCACTGATAAAGAGGCATTAATATGCAGCACTGATAGTCGGCACCGATATGCATCACTGATGGGAACTGATAGGCAGCGCTGATGGGCACTGACAGGCATTGATTGGCATGTGTGATTCGCACTGATTTGTATCTGATGGGCACTGATTGGCATCTGGGGTGGGCACCTCTGATGTTGGATGTGCTGATAATCAATGCACTGATTATCAGCACAGACCCCCTCTGTGAGGAGAGCCGCTAATTGGCTCTCCTCTACTTGCGCCCTATCAGCGCAAACTGAGGAAAACCGATTACTGGCACTTCCTGATTACCGCTGTGATCAGTCAGAGCTGATCACATGGTAAAGAGTCTATGTCATTTGCTCTTTACCGAGATGCAGTGTGTCGGAGCAACACACTGCACCACTGGTCGCCACTCTGCATGCCCCCAGGGGAGCAAGCAAGTGGCTTATATTGCTGGATGTCATATGCTGCCAAGTCAGGATAACTGAGCCATGCCCGGCCGTCATTCTGCTATAGGCTGGGCGGGATGTGATAAATAAATACACACAGACACTATTAATTATGACTGAGATTACACTAATACTAAGTATTTAAACAAATATATATATTATTCCTCTAATTACATGTATCCTGTCTATTCTTGTCTCCATGACATTCTATATACAAAGATACCAGATACTTTATATGTCATCCTCCAACTAGCTACACCAGAGATATGACTTTTCATAGCCAAGTCTCAGTTGAAAAACTTTGTTACTAATCACCTGATCAAGGTCATTCACACATATTAATATTAATTGATTAACCATACAACCAAATATATTTTGCAAGCTTGCCATGAATATAATTAAACTCCTATAAGTGCCGAATTATAAATTTGGAATAATAATCTAACTTGGACCCTTTAAACTCCCAAAAGGCATTGGCTTGTTATGACATAAGAATCTGAATACAATTAAACCTGGACTTTATATGTTTTACTTTTAATGCTTTCTTTCTTGCACATTTGGTCCCTACTTGAGCTATATGTGTTGGCATGGCCACTTGTAGTCTCCATCTGAAACGTATGAAAGGGTGACACATGGGGACACAACTAAGGCACCACATAATAGACAGAATCACCATGTATTTGTAATGAATGCATTACCTGTATATAAAATGACTGAAAACTACCATCAAACTTTTGTTAAACCTGTATGAGAATTTGGCAATTGCCATTTTCATCTGCAGGAAACTGCTTATGTTTTGTTTATTTTTATTATTTGCTGTAAATGATTATAGTATAAAGTTTTCTCCTTAATTCCATGGACTTGAATTAGAGTCTACATCCATTTTGTGCCATTGGCAACCCAGATGAACCGACAGCACATACAATTCAGTGAATTCCAAATAAAAAAGCAGTCAGCTCTAATATAGCTCTGTGGAACCCAATCTTTGGCTTTCCCATTGTGTGAGGCCAAATGGGTTATTGATCAAGCCATGCAGCATTAAGACTAAACTATCAGCTTAACCTGTGTGACCACATTTAGCTCAGCTTAATTAGAAAATACTGTAGATAATGCTTTTGGTCAATGTTTTTTTACAGATTGTTTTTAATATATATATATATATATATATATATATATATATATATATATATATATATATATATATATAAAAAAACTAGCATGCATATTACAGTTTAGAATGTGACAAATTGTAGAGATCAAGAGAAAGAAATGTGGTCAAAATGTGAATTGCATATTAAAGTGGTTGTATACCCTATCAAAAATAAATAAAAATGCAAGACAAAGGCATAATATGTTAGTATGCATAGCATACTAGCTAATTATGAATTACTTACCTCACATCGAAGCCCCTGCATCAGTCCTCGTATCCCCTTCCAGCCAACGACATCTCTCCCGAGGGTTACTTCAGGATATAGCGGCTCCGGAGCTTTGATTGGCCGGAGCCACGATGACGTCAGTCCCGCGCATGCGTGGGGGAGCTGCCAGTAACGGCACACTCACTGAAGAAATGGCATATACATGCCATTGCTTCAGTTTTCTTTAGTGTGCTGATGACATTGGCACATGCAGGGGACAGGGGGTATCTCCTAAACTGTGCAGGTTTAGGAGATATCTTGGGTAGCTACAGGTAAGCCTACAGGTAAACCATAACATGGTTTGTAAAGGGTGACTCTGTGGGCATTATATAATGTTGAATTTGATACTAACTATAACCACTTGTCGACTACCCCACGTACATGTACTGCACGGCAGCAGCTCCTACAGACAGAAGCGCATAGCTGTATGTCTTTTTTACTACTGGGTTTGCAGCGCCGCTGTCGACCAGCTCCCACTGTGATTGAAGCCAATCAGCGTGACCCACCAATCGTTCCCAACAGAGGCAGAATGACGGTCTGCCTATGTAAGCAAGGAAAAAAAATGCAGCGCTCAATGGGACCAGTAAAAAAAGGAACTGTTGCAATTAATGTATTCAATCAAGTTAATTTATTGGATGCACGCTAAAGTTAAAATTAAAAACACAACTGTCAGGTGAATATTAGATGATTAAAATTGAACATGATGAAGGAAAACTCATTATCATGGTTGAAGTACATTGAAACTTAGTGTATACGATACCACTATAACTCCAGGCGACAAGGGGTTAATGTCAGCAAGTGTGCTCCAAGTCCCAATCCAGGGGAGCCAGCGGAAACAGGCATATAGGCATGTAAATGTAGGAAGAGCGTGATCCAATAGTACATTTTGGATTCTATCAATACTCATAGGTAG
This sequence comes from Rana kukunoris, assembly GCA_029574335.1. NCBI lineage: Eukaryota > Metazoa > Chordata > Amphibia > Anura > Ranidae > Rana > Rana kukunoris. Next base: position 387,043,978 of record CM056050.1, on the reverse strand, counting down.
CTGCATGCACCGACGTATACAGTACATACATCTGGGTGTTATTAAGTTAAATGCAGGTGGCTTAAACGATCTGTTTACTTTATTTGGAATTCTTTTTTGGCCTTTAGTACTTAGTAGCCCAATATGCCATTATTAGGGCTCTATGTATGTATGTGTGTTGTATATACACATATATACACTGTTCCAAAAAATTAAAGGAACACTTAGGAATCAGAACTCCTGGGATATTGATCTGGTCAGTTAAGTATCAGAGGCGGAGGGGTGTATACAGAGGGGGTTGTTAAGCAGTTTCAGCTGCTTTGCTGTAAATTGAAAGTAACAACAGGTGCACTAGATGGGCAACAATGAGACGACCTCCAAAACAGGATTTTTTTTCAGGTGGAGGTGTCTGACATTTTTTTTCCCTACTCATCTTCTCTGACTGTTTTCCACTAGTTTTGCATTTGGAAGGTACATCAATACGAGTCATTGCCAGAAGATTTGCCTTGTTTCCAGCACAGTCTCAAGAGCATGGAGAAGATTCCAGGAGAGAGGCAGTTACTCTAGGAAAGCTGGACATAGCCATAGAAGGTCCTTAGCCCATCAGCAGGACCGGTATCTGCTCCTTTGTGCAAGGAGGAACAGGATGAGCACTGCCAGAGCCCTACAAAAGGACCTCCAGCAGGTCACTGGTGGGAATGTCTCTGACCAAACAATCAGAAACAGACTTCATGGGGGTGGCCTGAGGGCCTGACGTCCTCTAGTGTGCTCTGTGCTCATTGCTGCACACTGTGGACCTCGATTAGCATTTTCCATTGAACACCAGAATTGGCAGGTCCGCCACTGGTACCCCATGCTTTTCACAGGTGAGAGAAGGCTCACCCTGAGCATATGTGACAGGCGTGAAAGGGTTTGGAAAGCCGCAGAGAACTTTATGCTGCCTGTAACATTGTTTAGCATGACCGGTTTGGTGGGGGGGGCAGTGGAGGCATATCCATGGAGGGAGGCATAGACCTCTACAGGCTACACAATGGCACCTTGGCTGCCATTAGGTATCGGGATGAAATCCTTGGACCCATTGTCAGACCCTACGCTGGTGCAGTGGGTCCTGGGTTCCTCCTGGTGAACAACAATGCCCGGCTTCATGTGACGAGAGCATGCAGCCAGTTCCTGGAGGATGAAGAAATCACTGAATGGCCCCCACACTCCCCTGACCTTAATCCAAAAGAACATCTCTGGGACATTATGTTTTGGTCCATCTGGTGCTGCCAGGTTGCACCTCAGTCTGTTCAGGAGCTCAGAGATGCTCTGGTCCAGATCTGTAAAGAAATACCCCAAGACACCATCTGTCATCTCATTAGGAGCATGCCCTGATCTTGTCAGGCATGCATACAGGCACTTGGGACCAGAAAAACGACTGAGGATCATTTTGAGCTGTTGCAATGAAGTTTCAGCAAAATGGACTAGCTTGCTGCATAATTTTTTCACTTCGATTTTTGGGGTGTCTTTGAATTCAGCTCTCTGTGGGTGGATAATTTTCATTTCCATCAAATAGTGTGCCATCCTTTCATTCCTAACACATTACCCAGTCCATATCAGTATAGATATCCAGCATGATATTTTTACCCGTTGAGATCTGATATATTTTCAAAGTGTCCATGTTTTTATATATTTAATTATTAATTTAAATTTTTGACAAAAAATAATCTTTGAACATACAGAACATATTTTATATGGGTCTTTATCTTGTATATATGTTTTTAATGTTCTTATACATGTGAATTATCATGAGAGGTTCTTTTGAGCAACTCCAGTGGTTATAGTAATTCACAATATTCCAATTAATTAAGTAATATTTATGTACTGCATCCATTTTTAATATCTCAGATTGCTAGATTGGTTGCATTTAAATTTGCTTTTTCGTGCAATATGTATGTATTTATCAACTGTTATAGTGTACACAAGTGGTTAACCTCACAAGAGCTGATAGTCATTCCCCTTCCTACATTTACCAGTCTAAATAACTGCCTGTTGGCACTGGCTCCCCTGACTTTGACAAAGCGCAGGCGCGTAAAACATATAAGTCATGGTCGCCAAGGTAACATCGAGCTTGCGATCCGCCCAGCATCGGGTACTCCTTGTTTCCAGCCCTGACCCTTACTTCCGGTTTTCGGATTCAGTGCACATAATCCAGAACGTCTTCTGGGAAGCCAGGCTCTAGCTCGCCTGATCAGCCCGCTTGATCATGGACACCCAGCAGCGCAGTCTGCAATACACCTCCTGGAGCATAGCGAGTCTGATATCCGTAACCAAGTCATCAGTTGCACTATAGAAAGCGGTATCTCTCTACTTTGATTTTTGTCTGCACGCTGAGCCTCACACATTCAGGATCGGGACTTGGAGCACACTTGCTGACATTGTCACTTGGCATTATAGTGGTATCGTATATTGTACATACGAGGGAATAAATCCGCTGAACATGGTCCGACGGACCATTTCAGCCGAAAAATCCGCTCGTTTGTAGGGGCAAACGGACCGTTCTGGCCGGATTCCTCCGGCGAAAAAATTTTAAAGCATGCTTTGGAATTTTTCCGCCGGATAGCTGCCCGTCAGATATGTCCGCTGGTTAGTACGGCAAACCAGCGGACATATCTGCCCGCACATGCGTCGTATCCTGTGAATGGATCCGACGCATGCGCGCGGAAGTGTTTACTTCCTGGTGCGGTGACGTGGCGGCGTCAACGTCACGTCGCTGTCCGCCGGCGTGGAATTTGATCTGATGGTGTGTACAGCCATCGGATCAAAACATCCCGGCGTAAATATGCGCTGTAAACGGTCCGGGGACCGTTTACAGCGGATAAATCCCATCGTGTGTACAAGGCCTTAGTTTCAGTGTACTTCAACCATGATAATGAGTTTTGCTTCATCATGTTCAATTTTAATCATCTAATTTTCATCTGACAGTTGTGTTTTTCATTTTAACTTTAGAGTGCATCCAATGAATTAACTTGATTGAATACATTAATTGCAATAGATTTGTACTGGTCCCATTGAGAGCTTATTTTTTGTTTATTCCTGTTGTGCGCTTTTCTCCAAAAGTTGGCAGCCGCACTGGAGTTCAGCCATTTTTATATACTCGTTATGACATGACTATGATTTTTTTTAATGACTGCCAGTTTTTAGCGCTTAAGGACTTTATTGTTTTCTGCCTATGTAAGCAAGGAAGATCGCCATTCTGTGACAAGGGAAGACAAAGCTCCTGCATTTCTTTCTTTTATTTTTTATCAAAATTGGCAGTCTTTTTTTTATTTATAGGCAAAAAAATAAAAACTTCAGAGGTAATCAAATACCACCAAAACAAAAGCTCTATTTATGGGGGAAAAAGGACATCCATTTTATTTGGGTACGTCGTTGCATGACCAACCAATTGTCAGTTAAAGTAACATAGAGTGATATTGCAAAAAATGGTCTGGTCACAAAGGGGGCTAAACCTCCTTGGGAGGTGGGAAGAGGCAGACCAAGACTAACAGATATTATTGCTTTTCTATTGGCATAAAAGAACACACACAGTTTTAGGCTGTCCTGGGTTGTTCTTGCCAGGCAATAAAAGGAATGCTCAGGTTTCTCTTCTATTCTGTGAAATCCATCTCCATCCATGCCCCCCTACTCTCGCCATTATAATCTTACAGTGCAGTGGGGATTAAAGAAACTGTGGTTGTCTCAAAGGCTCTCATCAAGAGTGCCCGATTATGCCTGCCCAGCTTTGCCATTAATGGAATAATCCATTGTACAGCTTCTAGGAATAGAAGGCAATCTATGAATGGGGGGTGGGTATAAGATGGAAAGGTCATGTTTCATTCATAGAAACTGTATTACTGCTTCTATGAATGGTAAAGCTGGACAGAAAGAGCATGCATATCTAAGTCCTATTTGCGAGAGCAAATTTGTCTTGTACTCTACTAATTATACTTTATTTAATTGCATGAGATCCATGTGCCCGTATACATTTGCTTCTGTTCTAATTTTATGGATACCTACCCTCCATTTTTGTAAAGCAGTAGGATAAAATGCACTCTGAATCTGCGGACTACCTATTTCTTGCTGCTGAATTTAATATCTTTCCATGGAGGAAGCTGCTTTTACTTTTACAGTGCACTTTTGCTCAGTCTTTTGCTTGTGTAAGTTAAGTTAAGTTGCTCCCACTCACAAATTGGTTAAGTTTAGGCTGCTGTCAGTTTAGAACTGCTTTCTAGGCCAGTCTGCATGCTAGGGGAGGTGTTTTTACCCCTGGGTGACAGTTGGCGCTGGAAAGGGTTCTAACAGACCTACTTTCTCCCAGCAGCCAATCAGAGGAGGATTTTCCCTCTGGACATGCTGACGGGAGAGTATATCTGTAGCAGACGCCTGAAAGAGAGAGAGACACGTGTGCCATGTTGATGTTGGCCATGTTGGGCCTTGGAATAAAACTTTGAAAAGTACTCTGATGTCTGGACGAAATCACTTTTTAATTGTGATTTTAATTGCTTGCTAATGTAGGCAGGGCCCAGTCTCCCATTCTGCTGGACAAGTAGCATTTGCATCCATGATTTTTTAAAAGCTGCTCCTTGATACCCTCATAGTAATATATTTCTTTATTGTTTATGCTCTCAATAAACTCTGGAGAAATAGTTGGAGACCATGGGTTTCACACATAGCAAAACATCTCAGGTCTTCTAGTAGCTGTTGATATTGTGACCCTTTAAAAACACCCTCCTGATAGTAATTGGGCCTTTGATGACCCTATGGGAGCAGTCACTATTTGTTATAGAAGATCAAGTGGTCTTCTATTTTCTATAAGAAAAATGACCCTATGCAAACAGTCACGGGTACCTTAAAATGTTAAGCAGTGCGATCTCAATGCAATGTCCAAAGACTACCATTTAGCATAGCAGACATTACAGCAATGCAACTTGGTTTCCTTGGCCCTTAGTTCAAGGCCCAAAAATAAAAAATCTTTTCACCTTGTCATCCTCACCAGGAAAAAACCCATGTGGGATGGACAAACCCTTTTCACAGTGGCATCTTCACCAGACCAATGCTCAGAAGAAGGGTGCCTTCTAGAATGTACCACCCTTAGCTCACATTACTAGAACAAACCCTTAATGATTGACTAAGTAAAAAACATATTTACTCATACATTGTCACTTTTGATACACAAAACTGGTGACAACTAAACAGCTGGCAGACAGAAATAGGTAAACTCCTGAGCTTAGAAGAAACCTTGCAAGGAATGAAATTATAAACAAAGCTCAGGCTAGTTGCAGCCTAGCAATAAACCACTCTAAATTTGGTCAGGGTAACTCCAGGTTAAGACAGCATCTCTACAAATTATTAGTGAAAGTAGATACCTGCTATACTGCCTTACGTGGGTGTAACTAGAAATCACAGGTCCCATAGCAAAATGTCGTATTGGGCCCACTCCTTGCAAGCAGCCCCCCCCCCCCCACAAAAATAAAATTAACCAATTTTATTGAACAACAGATTACCACACTTGTGTGGCACAGTACCCAGGCAACACCATATGTTAATTAAACAAAAAAATAAATAAATAATAATAACTATATAATAAATAAAATGCAAAGTTCAAAGCATTGTGTGTGTACTACTTTTACTCTTTTACACTCATGTTTTATAAAAGGCAAAAAAGGCAAACTACAGCGGTTTAAGAGAAAATTTCACAGGATGACAACCTTGTAAGGGAAGTAATAAATTTGGTCTTACATTCTATGCACTTTAACTTGGCATAAAATTCTTAATTGTTGAGTTAACACCTACTGTACTTGATTTAGACCTTGATGCTTAAGTGCATATTTTCAACATGTCTTTAAAAATAACCAAAGAAAAAGAAGCCATGGTTTCAGCATCCAACAGCAAAAACAAGCAAATGTAAGGTAACAGAACATTAGAAAAGCTCAACCTAAAAAAGAGTGATTCTTGATCTAAAATATGTAGACAAGATGATAAATTAACAATATCTTACTGTATTTATTTTATTTTATTTTATTTGATCCATTTCTCTCCAAAACAGTTTTCCAGCTAAACAGGCAGTGCAGAAGCCACACACCTGACATCCTTTGATTTAATTGACTAGAAAGGTCTAATTTGTCATCAAACAGGAAGATTTAGATGGGTAAATGGGCAAGGTCTACACACACTTTACAAAAGAGTGTATGCAGAAAACTAATTTTGACTGGATTAAAATAAATAAATAGATTCACATAGCATGAAATTGTGCCTGATTTGCAATGCTCAAAGGGGGCACATGGGGCAGCTGTGAACAGGTATGTAAAAATAAATGTATCGGTTAACCAGCCAATTTAACAACTAAGGCTACATAAATTAGTAAAGTGGAACTCTATCTAACACAACAAGGTACAAAGCTGACCTACATATAAGCATTCAGACAAAATATTTGACAAATACTTATATTTCAGTTCAGCCAGTTTTCTGTTTTACACATTAAAGAGATCTTAGAAATCCAGTCATGTTTGCGTCATTATTCCTTTGCCCACTTCTAATTTGCGTAAAGTTTCACTTTATGATTTGCCAAACTGGAACCAAAGGGTTCTATTTATAACACATTTCCCATGCTCCTCAGCTTCATCTAATAGTCAAAATACATTATTAATGACGGACACACGATCGGATATTTCAACAGCAATGGTCCGGCGGACGTGTTTTATCAGACAATCCGGCCATCTGTATGCTCCATCAGACAATTGTTGTTGGAATTTCTGACAACAAAGGTTGGCTGTGCATGCTCTCAAATCATCTGATCGTGTGTACACAAATCCATCGGACTAAAATCCAAAGTACACACGCGCATGCTCCAAACCAATGCTAAACATCAGACAACAATAGCAGAAGTTGCCCAAAGGGTGGTGGTAAACAGCTGGAAAACCATGTGGTTTGGTGTATGTTGGCTGAAAATGTTCAGCCGTGTGTATGCATACCAAGTTCACGTTCAACACCACAAAAATTCATGTAAAAGTCAGATGGAAGTCCGATCATGTGTATGAGGCTTTACATTGCATACGTTTGACCTGGAGAACTAAAAAAAACAAAGAATGTATGTTTTTGTGCCAAGTGGCAAAAAAAAAATGTTTTGACATTTTCAGAGGGTGAATGGCTCTGCAAATAAGTTATAAATAGACACCATGGTTTAACCCAAATAACAAAGGCTATCGCAAAAAAAAAAAACATGAACTTTGAAAACTCTTCCAACTTGTATACTCACAAAACACCACATCTTAGAAAACACATCTGCAAAAGTGTCCACAATGTGGTTTAGGTCCAGCTGTTTTGCTCTAGCATTTTCAGTGCTTAGAATAGCAAACCCAGAACGACTTTTCTCAGACATAGTGCTTCTGAGATACTGTAATTCTTTATTAGTTTTAGTTTTGAGAAGGATCTCGGAAATGCAGGCCTCACAAATACCAAAACCTATTTAAATAATAACTCAAACCACTTATTGGCAAACATTTGAATGCATCACGTTTATTGGTATATTCAGATTAATAAAATAATAACAATATTCAGATAATTTTATTGCTTCATAAAATTCTTACATTTCAAACAATCAGCTTAAAACAAATAAAGAGTAAAGGGGTATTGCTGAGCTGTGGGAGGGGTAACGTGCAAAGGAAGTGTGGCAAATCTTAATATATGGAAAAATAACTCTAACTAATGATCATAGGTAACAATAAAAAAAAATGTCAGTGATAAATTCTAACAAGTAGATAGCATCAAAATACACGTGCTACAGTGCAGCCAAGGCTAGCTGCCAAAATGTGAAGTAGTAAACAATTGACAGTAACATATACTAGTAACAAAAGTACTGATAAGCGATAAGGTGTACAGCGTGCCAGGTGCAACACATGGTGGTTATTGTAAGGATAAAATTAAATGTCCATACAGCAGAAATCTGTAAACATAACTACAGGTAAATACAAAGTAAAAAATGCTGGTGTAAAAAGCCAAAGTGACGTGAAAGAACGTTGATTTTAAGTGTTATCTTCAGGATAAGTAAGGATGTCCCCTTAGCTTACTGCTGTAAGGAAACAGCAAAAAAACCCTGGTGCACTTTTCTGGTCAGGTCCACATATGGTATCATCCAAATGGGCTGTAGTGGGAAAGATAGATCCCTCTCGGTACTCACATTCAGACAGTGGCAGTAACTCGCATCCAGGGAAATAAGAAATGTCAATAGTGTAGTAACATTTAAAAAGGGGGGTTTATTCAAACAAAACAATACACTGGGTACTCACAATGTTGTGATAAGAAACAGGCATATAAAAACAGGGCGTTCACCGACGTCACCTCCGGTACCTCTAGTGGACTCTAAGTTAACCTCATATGCGCATTCGTCACTTCACGTGACTTCTTCAGGAGACGAATGTAGCACGTGTATTTTGATGCTATCTACTTGTTAGAATTTATCACTGACATTTTTTATTATTGTTACCTATGATCATTAGTTAGAGTTATTTTTCCATATATTAAGATTTGCCACACTTCCTTTGCACGTTACCCCTCCCACAGCGCAGCACTACCCCTTTACTCTTTATTTGTTCCTGGTTTGAGACACCATTCAGTGCAGCAGCTGTACCCCTACTCTCTTCCCCCTCCCCCACTTTCGTGGTAAGCGCGGTAATATTTACCCCACCAATCAGCTTAAAACAGCTCAGTCTTAAAAGACTCGAGCATGCAGAATATTTATAACAAAAGTCCCCCCTACAATCACGTAGGGCGACAAACCACGCAAAGTGCTTAGCAACAAGGGAGGGAGAGTGGGGAGCTTGTTGCACCTTCACTGACTAGCTGGGAACTGGCAGGAATACACCTGTGGGAGGGTCTTATACAGAGGCATAACTAGAAACTTCAGGGCCCCAGTGCAAGAAACCATGATGGGTCCCCCTTCCATCCGAACCCTGGGCTTCCAATTTTGGAAGGGTGTTTGGAATGGTATCAGTGCCTTCTATCAGTGACCATCAGTGAATGCTATTAATGTTCATCAGTGATTTTTGCCTTCTCAGGACTAGGGATAAGCTTTGCGTTCGAAACAAACGTATGTTCGGCTCATAACATCGCCCGTTCGATCGTCGAATTTCGAACAAAAACGATCGTTCCTGGCAAATTCGAGTGAAACGAAACAACAGTTTTTAAAACTTTTTTCCATTGATACTACTATCAATGGAAAAAAAAGTTTTAAAAACGGTCGTTTTTTCAGGGCGACTGTTATGACCCTGGTAACTCCGCCACTGGCCCATTATATAAGAAGCCTCTTTCCAGAACATTCTCCAGGGGTTACATGACCATCTTGGAAATTCCCAATAGCCCTGAGACCGTTAATTCCGCCCCCAGTCCCGCTTGAAATTTTCTTAAAGGTACCTTGTCCCAGAATACATTTACTTGTACTTAGCCTTCAATCTTTATTTAATGAATTCTATTTTATGTATTACTTAAGGGGAGGGGCGACCGCATGTCCATGCTGTCAGGCTCAAAGCCTTAAGCCCTCCTAGTTTATTCTGCTGAGGCCACAGTCACAGACAGTATTAGGAATAAAAGCAACGCTATACACACATCTGGCAGATTTGATGAAAGAGCACTATTCTCAACTAAGAGTAAACATGCAAGATCCTTCACAGAGGACAATTTCTGAATGTCCCTTTAAGTGCTGATCTAAAATTTAGAAGCTGACCAGTGAAAGTTGATAAGAGGTAATTTTCCTACTTTTGTTGCAGATTTGATGCAGCTTTAAACAAATCCTCATCCAATTCTGATGCTAGAACTGCAGGTTGAATTATTTCAAACCACTGAACAACCTGATTAAGTCCCTGGAACCTGTTTGACAACTGGTTTACTATTATGTCTAAGCAACTATAGAAAATTTTGATTTTGAAACTTTCTTCAAGGTTCTCATTTTGCTTCAAATCTGGGGGTAATATTCAATTTTTGTGCAAGCAATACTGCATTATTTCTGGCTTCCCCAAAACCGCTTCTGAAATTGGATAGCTCATCTAAGTCCATGCTCTCTGACTGGAGGAGTTTAGACAAAGAATTTATGTTTGGGAATATTTTGGTTTGTAGAACAATTAGAAATATAGGGCCAGATCCACATACAATTGCCCTGGCGCAGCGTATCAGAGATACACTACGCCGCCATATTTTACCTGGCTCTAAGTCGAATCCAGGAAGATTTCGGCCCGTAAGGTATGGTGGCGTAGTGTATTTCTCGCGGCAAAATCGAAATACGTGATTAGGGGGCGTGAATCATTTAAATTAGGCGTGTCCCCGCGGCGATCGAACTGCGTATGCTCAGTTCAGAAATTTCCCGCCATGCATTGCGTGAAATTACGTCAAAACTTAATTTTTTTTTTAGTAGCGTAATTTACGTACATTCCTATTCACGGACGACTTACGCAAAAAAAAAAAAAATTGAAAATTGAAAATGCATGAACGACGGCCATACTTAACATGGCACGTCTAACTATAGACCTGATAATAGCAGCTTTAACTTTACGCCGGAAAAAGCCGACTAGCGACGACGTTAGAGAATGCGACGGCCGATCGTAACTTCGTGGATCGCCGTAAAAAGCTAATTTGAATACCTGACGCGGAAAACGAAGCGAACTCCACCCAGCGGGCGGAAAAAGATTGCAGCGTAGATCCGAAGGCGTACGAAGACGTAAGCCTGTCGGATCGAAGCTCGAAGCCGTCGTATCATGGTTTGAGGATTCACTGGCATACTAGCTCTGTTTATCTGGCCCTTAGATTGGAAGGACTCACATTTTTTTAAGCCCCATTGCCTCTTCTCTTTCACTTTTTTGGTAGCTACAAGGCAAGCAATGATTTATAGATGACCAGTGTGTGGGACACAATTTCAGTGTAACAGAGGATTCACTGGTAAATGAAGAAAGGATCTCCCACTGCTTTCCATTGTCCCCCCCCAAAAATTGTGTAAATGTTGAACCACACCCATGAAGTTTGAGACCGTAATCTCTGCCACAGCATCTTGGAGGACCAAATTAAGATTGTGTGCTGCACAATGAACATAAAGTGCATTTTACTCTTGCTTCAAAATTCTAATTTTGCACACCAAAATAGGTTCCACTCATTGTGGCAGCACCATCATGGCCCTGAACAAGGCACTTATCCAAAGAAATTATTTTATCATTAGTAATTGCAAGTATTTATTTTTCTATACCTGCAGCACTTTGGTCATGAATAGCATTAAATCCTAGAAATGCCTCATGTATGTTAATTTGTTTTACTCTCGTATTTGGATCTCTTTCAATTAAAACATATTGGAGCACCTGGCTCATTTGATCATATTTAGAGATATGCTGAGTAGTATCTGTAGCGCCCCCATACTTTTAGTATGGGCACTACGCTAAAGTTAGTTGGAATGGGAGAGTTATATTGCTCCCAGTCATGATTTACCTAAATTGTGACCTCTGTCATTCCAGAAAGGTCCACTGGGTCAGTCTGCATTCTAGGGATGTGGTATCATCTCTGGTCGGCAGTTGGCGCCAGAGGGGTTTCTGGCGGACCAAATCTTCCCCAGAAGCCAATTGGAGGAGTTCTTCCCTGGCGGGGCATGCTGGGGAGGGGTATATCTGTGAGAGGGGTCATGTGTTCTGAATCTTTGCGGGGCCCACCAGGCTTTGCGGAGCCTCAACCGGAGGCAAAAGGGGGCCCCAGTGACTTACTGGGTTCCCAGTCCAATTGAAAGGATCCCAGGCTTGGGGGATCGGCTTGAGGGGAACCCGGAGGCAGGTTGTCCAACAGGGCTTGAACGAACCATCGGGGATCTGGTGACCGGGATGCTGACAGGTACGCTTTACTGTCTCCTGGTGACCTGTGCTGGAGTCTACTGGGAGGATTCGCTCTGTTCATCCACCTAATCTCATCTAAAGTAATTGGCCTGTGGCAGAGGCTCTAGAGCCAGGTCTGTGTGTGAGAGATCTGTTCCTCCCAGAAATCCAAATTGACACCTCAGCTGCCGGGCTCGTGCGAGAGACCTGTCTGCGGGCACTTCACCCACTCATGCAGGAGTGGCGACGAGTTTACAAATTGGTACTACTGAGGGCAGGCTTGCCCGTTCATATCCAGGCCTGACACCGCAAGTTCTCCTCTCCTTTCATCAACCCTTTTTTTTCCTTCCTAACTGAAGTTGATGTTGGCTGTGTTGGCCTGGAAATAAAGCATTGGAAAAACCTTTATTGACTGTCTGGACCTCCGCTCACTATTTTGTTCCTGCATCACACCCCTAGACAATGCTAGGGTAACTTAATGTGCCGATCCCAACAATCAATCAGCAGGGCCTTCGGGGGTAGTGCTACATATCTATAATCAATGAGTAAAACTTTGCGTTTTGCACTTCAGACAAAATGTCATTTAAAACTTGCTTTGACAAAATATCTACGACTTAATTTTCAATTGTTGGACTAAGGTATTTGACTTTTCCCTGTGGTAACTGTAGCAATTGCTTTATATGGAATCATACTCAGCTAGAAGCTCATTTATTGCCAGGAAGTTTCCACTGTCGACTTCCCTGTGGCCACAGAAGGTCATGTTATCCATAGTCATAGTCAAGGTGACATTCAATATTCTATTTAAAACATCTCTCCAAAAGTTTTTCTTTTTTTAATCGAGGTTGAGATGTTTCATGAACCTGTATTTTTGTTGACAAACCTTTCAATTTTGGTATCCCCTTTGCCCATGCTGGGTCAGAGCCTAGTTTTTTACGGTCACCAAATAACCAGCATGGTTCACAATATGCAACATTCAATAACTTGCAAATTAGCCTTTAAAACGAGTACCTTTGATTTTTTACGTCCGTGTCCCATAGACTTTAAACGGTGTTAAAACAAATTTTTTGCCTGTTTGCATGTTCTGCTACAAACCGAACTGGGGGGTGTTCGACTCATACCTATTTGTGATTATAAATCTCTTCACATGTGCATCTGTAATTGGAAAGATTTCCCTGTCTGTGACATGTTTTGTAGATGCAATGTCAGTTAGCACAGCTATTTCACTACCAGTCAAGTGAACATCGGCTGATGCAAATGGCTCAGTTTCGGGATAATCTTTTTAAATATTGTCCTCAGTAACACCACCTAACTCCTGGCTTGTACTTGGTTCATTCAGGGGAAACTGGCTAAGTAGCAATTGCTCCTGTACTGGCATGTCAGTAATTGTGGGGTCAAGGCTTTCTGTGCTTGCCTCAGCAACTTTTCTACATCATGCTCTGCTATAGAGCTCTTACCAACATTGGGCACATTAAAAAGTGTGATTTTTGAAAGTTTCTCAGTTTTGTGGGTGTCTTCTCTTTTTTCTTTTTACGCTTGTGAGTGCCACTTTGATGATGGTAACTGGACATTATGGTTAAAAATGAAAAATACAGTACAAGGAAAGACCCTTACTCCTCAATTACGTAGTTAACAACAAAACAAAAACGCTGCCAATAAAATGTACAGGTTACATTCAGTACCTTATAGTGTAAGTAAAGTCAAAAAAGTTTTTTCAAGGTTTGCATAGATTAGGGAAGAATAAGGACTTTAGTTAGGTTTGTACGTCAATCCAGGCTCCATTCAAATATTTTTCCCAAACTTCCTGTCTTTAATTTCTTTTTCAGCAGGGCAGTGATGTTAAATCTCTCTAAAGAAGCCTCAGAATTCTGCACCTTTTTTTTTAACAGAAAAAAGTTTTATTAGACAAATCAGCATTACAATACAGATACATTACAGAAGTTACAGCAGCGTAAAAATCAGAGTGTCAGAAGTGTACATCACGTCCAGGGGCATAACCCAAGCAATCGGAAGCAAGGAAGATTGGGTAGATGTCAAACATACATAAGAAGTATATCTTATCAATTATACTTTGGCCATCTCAAACAACAGTGTCATGGGGGGGGGGACAAAAACAATAACCGTTGGGGGAGGGGCAACTGTCCTGCTCATTCAGTCTGGAGGGGGGTCAAGGGCATCGTGGGTCTCCGTCCAGGCAGACCAGATTTTGTCGAACTTCCCTGGGCATTGTCTATTCTCATAAGTCAACCTGTACAGGGGCAGGACCCAATCCAGCGAGCGCTGCCAAGAAGCACAGGCGGGGGGGGTCCTCAGATTTCCATTTCAGCAGAATCTCTCGTCTAGCATAAAATAGGGAAAAGGTCAGGCATAGCTTACCGTACCTGTCCCCCTCCACATCCTCCAAATGGCTCAGTAACAGAACTGTCGGGTCGACCGGGACAACCGTCCTGCTCACATCAGACAGCCTGGAGGCAACTGCCAGAATTCTGCACCTTTGAACCTTGCATTGCTCCCCCTTTCTTTGTTACGAAATTAAACTAATGAAAAAAATATAGCAAACATTTTCTTCACAAAAATAGCAAAACAGATGACAGTCTCTCTTCCTTCCTTCTGTCCAGACTTCAGTGCCAAAAATGATATCCCTTCACAGGCGTGCTTTAGCGTTCTGCCCCACCCACTTTGCTCCCGCCAACTCTACTTTCTGCTCTTGCCTCCTGCTGTGAGTGTCGAGACTAGGGATGAGTTTTATGTTCGAGTCGAACATGAGTCTGACTCGAACATTGGCTGTTCGCCCATTCGCTGAATAGCGAACAATTTGGGGTGTTCGCAGCCCTTCAGGTCTGGTATGAATCCCCCCAAAAAAAACACAGTTTTTAAAACTTTTTTTTGCATTGATACATGTTCCCTGGGGCAGGACCCAGGTCCCCAAACACTTTTTATGACAATAACTTGCATATTAGCCTTTAAAATTAGCACTTTTGATTTTTCATGTTCATGTTTCATAGACTTTAACGGTGTTAAATCAAATTTTTTGCCTGTTTGCATGTCCTGCAGCAAACCAAACTGGGGGGTGTTTGGCTCATCCCTAGTCGGGACACGGCCAGACTCGCAGGGCCCGGAAGGCTTAACAGTAAACTTACATTCCTAATCCTCACTGGGCTCCACTCGGCTGCAGACCCCATAGCGCCCACATGGGTCCCTATTGCGGTAGTTCCGCCCATGCTACCTTATAAAAGCAGCTTTGCTGTGAAAAGTGCACCACTTACAGTCCTGATACAGTCCTTTTTTTTTGCAATGGTAATGATGTGTTTAGATTTTTTCCAGTTGTCAAATTGGCAATGCTCCCCTTTTTTTATTTAGCACTACCCCCGAAGGAGCTGTTTGTTTATATTTGGGCCTGCCGTTACCTTACTGTTCACCATTCTTGTCCTAGGGGTCCTTCTTGAAGAGTTACAAATGTCCACACCAACACTTGGTCTCCGTTTCTTCAAGCGTTTTATTAAACAAGTTCCTTTAGAGGGACAGAGGTTTTAGGGAAGATTCGGGTACCTTGCTTTGCTGATCGCGGGTATGATCTTGGATCCAGAGGACAAACTGTTCCCACACTGGATTCAGCGGCCACCAGATAGACCTCTCTTACTGACCCAGCAGCCGGTGCGGAGCTTCGTTACAAAAGTCTCTGCCACAGACTTGATGAATGCCATTGAGTCGTTACATGGTCCTCTGCCACAGGATCATGTAACTACACACACACTTTGCAAGCATCCAAAGAAAGTACACAGCTGACGGTGCCAGGATCTTTCAGCCAAACCGGCCGCACTGTGAGGTAAATTGACCAGGATGCGTCCATTAAATGAATCCTCAATAGTTCAGCTCCTTCCTGCAGAGAAGACAACACAGAACGATCCCTGGACCAGTAGGCCCCAAAACTTCTGGGCCTACTCGCAGTAACGAAACTTAGGGCCAGCAGGCCTGGAGACCAAAAGGTTGCTAATACATCCCTGAGGCCAGGAGGGCCATGAGGTCGGGATCGGAAGAGCCAGACAGAACGGCGTCTGCCCCTTAAGTACCCCTCCCCAGAATGAACAGCGGTGGGGACCACGCCACCGAGCTGCTTCTAGGCAAGAAGCACCCAATACACCCAGCCTATTGCAGTTCCAACCCTGACCCTGGTGCCAGCGACACCCATAGTCAGGTGGAACAGAGACCTATAATTTGGCATGAAATTTTGAGCTAAACTACAGTTTAGATAACTAAATTGACAAATAGCGCCTACTCAACAGGAGCAGGGCGCTACATTTATATTTGACTGTATATGTATAATATAAATCCCATATGCCACTCTGTGTTTGATTATTTATGGTTGAGTAATTTTAATCTTTACTTTTATTTAAAAGTGGTAAGAAGAGCTGTGGGAAGACAGAGCTAGACCCCTGACACCGATAAGTACCTGATTTTTCCAAGTCAGCAGCTACAGTATTTGTAGCTGCTGACTTTAAAAAACAAACAAACTGAAGTTCCTCTTTAATGAGCAACCTTGCTCTTGATCATGTGGTAATTAAGATCTCCTTGATGAGATGAATTGTGGGCAGCTGTATAGGTCTTGCCAGAGGAGCATACAACTCCCCTACCTTCTGTTTTTTAGAAATCAATTTATAATATGTAATGGTAATCATGAGTAAGTATAAAATATCCAATATAATTCGTAAAATAATTGTACATACAATGAAGGCAGTTTGCAACATAATTGCAGACAATAGATATCACATTACATATAGTAAAAAATTTCCCATAAGACATATAATGAGCAATAACCTGAAATATAGTAGCTCTATGTATTTATCTCTTCAGGAACATGCACGTAGATTAACTAAATATTGTAGTATGATGATAAAAATATCTATATGATTTGACCCTGTCAAGGAAGAGAAGTTTAAAATTAAATAAATAGAATGTATAATTTACTGGAACCCCCCCCCTCATCTCTGAAATACTTACATAATATATAACTATATGATGGGAGTGTGGCTCTGTGGATCATAGGCCACCGCATTCTTAACAATCGCAGAGTGATCAGTTGTCAGCATAAATTTAAAAAAAAATGGTGTGGGGGACCCCCAAAATCCATACCTGACCCTTATCCGAGCATGCAGCCCAGCAGGTCAGGAAAGGGACGAGCGAGCGCCCCCTCTCCTGAACCATACCAGGCCACATGCCCT
This sequence comes from Rana kukunoris, assembly GCA_029574335.1. Classification (NCBI taxonomy): domain Eukaryota; kingdom Metazoa; phylum Chordata; class Amphibia; order Anura; family Ranidae; genus Rana; species Rana kukunoris. The sequence continues at coordinate 387,026,928 of CM056050.1, read as the reverse complement.
TCAACATGAGGGGATAGGCTCTGCCCCCCCACCCCAAAGCACCTTGCACCCATGTTGATGGGGACAAGGGCCTCTTCCCGACAACCCTTATAAGTATTTGGCCCCCCATGTGAATGAGTATGGGGTTCACCAAAAAAAGGTGGTTAGTGTTAAAAAGTACAGTAGACAGTTTTTGACAAGTCTTTTATTAAAAAAAATATCTTCTTCTTCCTCCTCCGGTTTTCCTCCATCTTCTCCCACATCTTCATCCTCCAGTCTTCTCCTTCTCCCCCTGCTTCTTCTCCTGCTCTTCTTCTGTCTTTGTCCGGTGCTCTTCTTGGGACATCAATGACCCATCATGCCCCGGGTGGTGACATCACAAGGGGGTGTGGCCTCCATGTGATGTAATCCAATTACCACTCCCCCATAGTTATTTACGAAATGCAGGACATCAGCGCCAGACAGATCAGCGGGATGCAGTATCGGAGGAGGGTCGTCGGCGGGAGCGGTGGCAGAGGCGGCAGAGGAAGAATAACACTAGACAAAGGAGACAGAAGAAGAGCAGAAAAAAAGCAGTGGGAGAAGGAGAAGACCGGAGGATGAAGATGTGGGAGAAGATGGAGGAAGAAGAAGAAAATATTTTTAATAAAAGACTTGTCAAAAACTGTCTACTGTATTTTTTAACACTACACTACTTTTTTTGATGAATGGGTAGGGGGTACAATGTCTGGTCTGGTATGGTTCAGAAGGGGGGGGTGCTCGCTTGTCCCCTCCCTTTCCTGACCTGCCTGGCTGCATGCTCGGATAAGGGTCTGGTATGGATTTTGGGGGAACCCCACACCATTTTTTTAAATTTTGGTGTAGTGGGTCCCCTCCGAATCCATACTAGACCCAAGGGCTTGGTACGGACCTGGGGGGGACCCCACGTTGTTTTTTTTCCCAATTTTCTTTTTTACATTGAGCAGAAGGCCAATTGACAGCTGATGACTCATCGGTTGGCTGGCTTCATGACCCCCTCCTTAGCAACCAGCTATATACAGTGTAAAAAAAAAAAAAAAAGGGAAAATTGCAGCAAAACCGTGGTAAATACACGGTACTTGCATTTTGGATGCCGGTCCATTGAATTATATTACATGCAAAACCCTGCATTTTGCAGGAAAAAAAGTCCCTGACCCTTTCCAAAAATGCAGCTGCACAAGAGTGCATTGATGTAAACATGTTCCATAGGAACCCATGTTAAAAAATGCATCAAAAAATGCATTAGTGTGAATAGAGCCTAAGAGCTAGTATATTATGGTGTATTGTACAATAAGGTCTATGCTCGGTAAAGAATAGGGCAGCAAGATACTCGGAATATAAGTGAAGTCCAGATTGATAAAAGTGGAAAGTGTTGAATGGGTAAAGATGAAAAAACTAAATCACCAGAGAAATACAAAAATGTATGTGATCAAGTCTTAAATGTGCCAGTTAGAACTAATAGTGAAAAGTAAAGATCAGAGTACCTGGAATTGATAAATACAAGCTTGAGTTAGGAGTGAATTAGGAGTGATCCAGAAAGTTGACCAAAATGAACAAATGAAGCCTCCATTGTGAATCAGCCGCCCCAGAGTGAAACTTATAGGGCACAGCTGCATGGTGTACACTGTGGAAGGGAAGCATCATCAACTAGGTGCCCAAAATCAACACCAAAATCATCCCTCCACCTGGTTGCTCGATGTAGAATACGGCGCCATAGGCGTGTCACTGCAACTCAGTTACGAGCAGCGTGACGTTGATGCGTGGAGATCAATCCACCTTACGAAAGGAAAAGAGGAAAACCTGATCCCGAAAGTGATGGAGCCAAAGACTCCTCTCTGGATCCTGTGGACATACTTACTCTAAATAACAGACATGGCTATATCTGATAAATGGAAGGCAAATGACAGCCCCATCCCAATAGTAGGGGGAAATTCACAAGAAAGTAATAATTAGATAATACATGATTAATAAGACCTAACTAGATATAAACTATGTGCTTCCATCCCTATAATAAAAATACATTTAGGGATATAAGCATGTAGTTTATATTTAGTTAGGTCTGATTATTATCATGTATTATACAATTATACTTTTTTGTGAATTTAGAGTGTGTCACAGGATCCAGATAGGAGCGTCCGTTATTGTATGTTACACATTAAGATACTAGTTCTTAGTATTTCTTCTTGTTGGTTTTAGCAATAGCGGTCAATAACTATTTTCACTTCTTGAATACTGCCCTCCTTGGATGTCATCCTTGTTTGGTCCTGGGCAGTCCATACCACCTCAAGCTCCGTAAAGTGATGCCCCTAAGGGGCCTCTGATCCATAGTGCCACACTCACATACTGTAATGTATACTGTAACTACATGATGAAAGTATTTCAGAGAAGGAGGGTTTCAGTAAATTCTACATCCTATTTATTTAATTTTAAACTTTTCTTCCTTGACAGGGTCAGATATTTTGTTTATTGTTTGTAATTATGTGGCAAACTGCCTTCATTGTATGTACATCTATTTTACGAATTATATTGGATATTTTACACTTACTCATGTATACCATTATGTATATTAAATTGATTTCCAATACATTTTCATTTCTAATCCTGTGTGCATCATCTAAAGTCCCAATTCCTTGTCCTCCTTTTTTTTATTTAGATAAGGATGGAGGCAACTGACCTTACCAGGTCACCCACTAATTTAACATCCCAATGTTTTCCTTTTAAATAAATATATAACAAAAAAAACTTCTTGCTTCCATCTAAGTCAACCACCAGAACAAACAAAACATGTCTACATATGATGTAGAGCCCTGAAAACCATGCACCCACTTTTAACTGAGTGAAGAAGATTGATGGATAAAAAAAAAAGAAAATGTCTGTAAGGGGTGGTTCAAGGACTGGATGGATGTGAGGGCTTGATTATGTATGAAGTTGTTGAAGATGGAAATCATGCAGTCTTAAGGCAGCTGCCACAGACTCTTAGATATGTACTGAGATACGACAAAGAGCATAAGAGTACTTACTATCAACAACAAAGATGACTTTCTACAGATGGGGTTCAGCTTAAATTGTTTATTTTATTTTTGTTTGTAAACAGTTGGTTGACTTTGACGTCCCATTGCAATGTATTTGTTGAAAGGGCTGGAGTCTGTTTATGATCCTTAGTAATGTTTTATCAACAAAATTGCAAGTTGTTTATAGCATCCGAAAAAGACGATAAAGTAATAGCAAATGAAGTTCCATTGCAAAGACCTTGCATGTATTTAGATATTCTTATCCAAATAATGAAATTTCTCAACAATCTAGGTACATATTCTAAAGTTACAATTTATTTACAATCAATAACCTTTTAACCAATGCCACTTTAAATAAATAAATCATTTAAAAAATCATTTAAAAAATCTGTGAGATACATCAGGACTCCTGCCCATTCAGCATGTATAGGTGCGCTGTATTCAGAATGTATAGGTGCGCTGTGGTTGGCCATCTAGACATCACCTATTTCTTTGCTGCCATCTTTATTCCAGAGTATTGTATAATGTGAGTTAATTTCTAAAATAAATTAATTATCACCTTCACCTTCATGCGTATTTCAGTACAATTGTCTGTGGCCTTTGGAGGATTGTTTGTCAGTAAAATGTTATTAGTACATAGAGTAGTATAGCAGAACATAGATTAGTAGGCCTTGTGTTTTATTCGTAAGTGCCCTTCTCTGGTCATAATAAATGCTGGCACATATTGCAAAGTAATTACAAAAAAAAGGTCAGAATATTATTCAGGTCTGTGTAGTAGGCCATTTAATTATTGGAGCACCAGGAGTGCTGTAAACCAGCCTTCTGCTGAATGGGTTGAAATAAGCTTAAGAGTAAACTATAAACCACAAAACCTGATTGATATTGATTCAGTAATCGATTACAGACCTTGCTTGGAAACCTTTGAACACACCTTAAGCTCACTTTCCAGATTTTAAGTGTATGTATGTATTTTTTACATCTGCTTTTTTATACGCTCTTGTAAAAGAGTAAAACTGGGACATAAAACCAAATGATCCTACATAAATCTGGTTGAATCACCTTATAATAGAATTTAATGGAATGACTTGTAAAAACATTTACATTGTATATCAGAGCTCTAAGCCACTATATAAAATCCCAATGTAATCCAGGTTTGTATTACCTAAAAAAAAAAAAAAAAAATTAAGGGACTCGTTAGAATAAAAAAAATAAAATAAGAGAATTCATACTTGCTTATCCCACTGTTAGTGCTACCAGCCTGTGCTGTATTGTAGAGATACATTTGTATGCAGGATATTCAGCATATTGAGGTATGCCCAATGCCTGGTTCCCTGCTGTGCTCAGTGATTCAATCTGCTGCCTCCTACATAACTAATGTGACCTGTGGTGATGTATTGGCTGGTGGAAGGACTAATGTGTTGTTCCAGGTCCAAGCACTGAGTAAAAGACATGCACAGCCATTCTTCTCTATGCTTAGATGCATTGAATAAGTAACATTTTAGAAGATATTGTGGCAGTGGTATACATTCATGGGCAGATCAGGCAGTAAACAAAGGGTAAATATGCATCCCAGGTATATCAGTGAGTGAGGCTGATGTATGAGGTATTACAGTCTGTCGCTTGTTCATCTAAATCAATCAGCATGCTACAGCAAGACCCCTGAGTTCCCTAATCTGGAGACAAGTGACAACTATAAACAGCACACTCTAATATCTCACTGCTGCAACTAGATGACAAGAAATCACACTGACAGGGACTTACTAACCATTCAAGCAACTTATTTGGTCGAGGAGGAATGGGGCAAAAGCTTACTTTAGGAGGGTTAGAAGCCAACTGTAATACAGTTATCACAGCCCACAATACAGCTGGCCTCTACTATAGGGCCCAAAATCTAGCTAGCTAGACAAAGGCAGATACAATATGGTGCACTCTACTTTGAAATTTCCCCCAGCTATCCTGAAGCTAGAATCCTGGCATTATATTTTTTTTTCATTGATCGATCCCCCATGCCCACACACACCTTTGTCTGAATTTCTCACTTCCTGTTCCTCCTCAGTAAGCTGTTCTGGCTGACTAACCCCCAGGCAGAATTACTCGGATTATGGGGGCAAGCTTACTGAGGAGAAACAGGAAGTGAGAAATTTAGACAAAGAAAAAAAAAACATTTAGAAGTGAAATTGAAGGAACAGGTAATTGAACCAACAATGCACTAGCTTAAAGGAACCTATTTAGAAAAAAAAAAAACTTTACTACCCCTTTAAGCCTAGTACACACGATAAAAATATCAGACGAATGGTTGTCTTTTTTTTTTTTTATTGCATATCGAAAACCAATAGGTTGCTGAAGTTACACAAATTTTCACAAGGCAATACAATTTTGAAAGTGATGTAATGTATTATATTGTAATGTATTTTTTCATTTCCGATCATACTTGGTCTTGGTTATGTGATTTATTTCATACAAATATTATTCTAATTACAAAAATAAATAAAAATTCTGTTATCATACAAGAAGGATGTTTGTGCTTCTTTTTTATTTATTTTTTGATATTTCTGCATTAACTGTGTGCTAATGATCAGGTTATGCGACGATTGCACAGAAAGCAGTATTTTTCATCCAATTTCTTCATCATATGTACTGGTCATTAGACCACAGGAGCCATTAATTTATAATTTTAAGATAAAACGGAAAATCACAAAAATAAAAGAAAAAACATTTCATACAGAAATTTGGTTATTTGCTATGAAAGAAAAGGAAGAAAAAACAGAAGTAAACTTTACTGTTTTGCGTAGTGATGACTGGAGATAGGTGAAATATTTGGGCCGAGCATCGGTTTGGCTCTGAACAGTTCCCGTTTGGGTGTTTGCCGGAAACCTGCTGAGCGCACCACCAAGCGCACAGTGAATGGCTACCGCCCCCCTTTCCAGGCTGCATGTTTGGAAAAGGGTCTGGTATAGGTTTGTGGCATTCCACACCAATTTAAAAAAAAAATATATTGAAATGGGGTTCCCTTTAAAATCCATATCAGACCCAAAGGGCCTGGTATGAATTGAGGGGACCCCCATGACATTTTTTTTTTACATTTTTATATCCCCAGCAATGTCTTTCAGCTGGGAAAACGTATTTAAATGTTATTTACTTTTCTTTACATATGTCAGTTTTGCTGCAACTGGTTCTATACACAGTACAGATTTGACAATTTATAGGTAGATTAAGAGGACCCCAGGCACTATATTTAAAGGAATTTTTTTAATTTTGTGGTTTCACTGTAAGCATCATTAAAATCACTGCTCCTTTAACCAATTCAATACCCAGCCATTGACATATGATGTCCTCGGCTTCCCGCCACTACTGCGGGGAGCCCGCATTGCGGCGATCCGGCGTGTCCCTCTGTACCGTTCCCCGATGAGGGTGATGAGCAGGTGGCGGAGTCTAGAAAGCAGTGTGGCCGGCAGTATCCACTCACAGCCGGTCACTATGCAGAGTGGCACTCACGCCGCTCGTGTGCACCCCTGGGGGGCGCGCAGCGTGGTGATTGGGGATGAGGCTTTTCCCTCAGACAAAGCTCAGCCCCGATCAGGGTAAAGAGACAATTAAATGGCTCTTTACCACGTGACCAGCTGTGTCCTATCACAGCCGGTCACAAATGTAAGCAAACCGCATTGTAACGGTTGTTGCTGGGCTCTCCTACTCACACACCGACCCAGTGTGAGGAGGAGAGTGAGCTAACAGTGAGTTACACTTTTACTGGGATTTTACTGTGTTTAGATTGCCCCCCCTCAATAAAGAGTATCTGCCATCAGTACCCATCAGAGTACCTGCTGTCAGTACCTGCCATCAGTACCCGTCAGAGTACCTGCCATCAGTACCCGTCAGAGAACCTGTCATAGTACTTGTCATCAGTACCTGTCTGAGCTCATCAGAGTACCCGTCCATCCATCCCATCTGAGTACCTGTCATTTCATCTGAGTACCTGTCCTGAGAGCCCATCAGAGTACCTGTCCTGAGAGCCCATCAGAGTATCTGTCCCGTGAGTTCATCAGAGTACTTGTCCCGTGAGCCCATCAGAGTACCTGTCTGCAGCCAATTTCTACCAAGGTGCAGCCCATTAGTCCCTGACATTCAGCCCATCAGTGTCACCCGTCATACAGCCATGTCCAGAAAGGTATACACGCCAGAAGAGGCATACCAAATACTGAGTCTGACTGAAGAGAGCAATGGGGAGCACTCATCACCCAGTTACAGTTCTGATTTTGATTCTGGTTCAGAGTATGAACCCATTGAAAGCAGCACATCAGTATTCAAATCAAAGGAGAAAGCACATATCCATTGTGGCTGCCTTCTAGCACAGGGTTAGCCACAATCCCTCTTTCACAGCACAGCCAGGTGTGCAGGTCCACACTGAAGGTTTTTCCCAAATTGTTTTCTTATTTTATTTATTTTTCCCTGATGAACAAGTTCAAGGCATCGTGTACCAAACTAATCTTTTTGCCCAACAATTTATTGAGAACAACCCCAGCTCAAGCTATGCCTGCCTTTTTTTAATGGAGACCCCTAACAGTGGTGGAGCTTAAATTGTTTTTAGGCCTAAAGCTCAATATGGGGCTTACAAAAAAAATGAAGTGCATAAATATTGGTCGACCAACCCTATCACCACATGTCAATTTTTTCCTCTGTTATGTCCAGGTCCCGATATTAAATTATAATGCGCTTCTTGCATTTCAGCAATAACTCACAGTTCCCCCCTCGAAATACCCCAAACTTTGATAAATTATATAACATTTTCCCCCTAATTGATTTTTTCTTAAAAAGATTTGTCACACTTTATATCCCTGACAAGAACATCTCTGTGGACGAATTTCCAGCTGGGAATCAAGCAATATATCCCCAATAAGAGGGCAAGGTACGGCTTGAAGCTCAACAAGCTCTGTGAAAGCTCCACCGGATACGTGCACTCAGACTTCCAGCTCCAGCCCCCTGAGTGTCCATTGCACATGGGAATAAGCAGAAAAATTGTCTGGGAGTTAGTTGGCATTCCCACTCCTCCAAAAGGGGTATTACATATACATGGACAACTCCTATACCAGTTTTCCCCTTTTTTGGCATCTATACCTAAAAATATTGGCCTGCGGTACAGCAAGGAAAAACAGAAAGGGCTTCCTACAGAGTCTAGTCACCACAAGGCTACAAAGGGGGGGATCGACAAGCTTTAGGAACAAGGAAGTGTTGGCTGTGAAGTAGAGGGATAGGAAAGATGTGTACATTATGTCCACCATCCATGATGACACCTCAGTGGAACTTCGAAAGCCTTCTTGTATCCTTGAGTACTATAAATTTATGGGGGGGGGGGTGGATTTAAATGTTCAAATTTTGTAGCCTAATTTTCAACACGAAAATCCCTCTTCTGGTACAAAAAAGTTGCAATTTACTTTTTTAATTTGGCCATGTATAATTCTTTCATGATCTACCAAAAATCTATGGAAACACCACCACTTTCATAAAGTTTATTGAAGACATTGTCACTGCCCTGGTCGATCAGCAAGTATTCCCCCCAGAAAGCATTCGCTCCGATTGTTTCAGTAGACTACATGAGTGCCATTTTCCTGACCATATTTCAACATCTGGATCTTTTTTCGGGTGTGCACCAAAAGAGGAGTTAGACACCAGTTTCCATTGTCCACAATGTCCCTCCCAACCTGGCCTTTGCATCAGAGGATGCTTCAAACACTATCACACTCTTGTAAATTATTAGCCCATATTTCTAATAGACTGCCATTTCCCTCTTTTTTAAATTTTTGTCCTGAATATTTCCCTGCTTCAACCAACCATATCATTATCTTCCATGTGAACTGACCCTGGCCTGTTTCTCGACTATGCCTCTGCCTGCCATCTGCATTGTTTATCCGACATGTTTCTGCCTTTCACGTGAACTGACCCTGGACTATATTGACTATGCCTCTGCCTACCATCTTTTTCTGCCTTTTACCTGCACTGACCTCGGCCTGTTGACCATGTTTTTGCCTGCCCCTTGGACTGATCTTTCACCCTGCTACATAGGAGTCTCACATATGTGAGGGGCTCCAGAATATTTTTCTGAGTTGAGAAAAACTGTTTTTGGTTTTCTGTATTCCCAGAACAGGGTCTGGTTGTCTGGAGGCTTCAAAGCGATTTGGGTGGGAGAAGCCTCTAACCTTGTCCCCAGTCTTTCCTGACCGGTGCCCTAATCTTGAAGGTTCTGCCTGCTCCCTGGACAAAAACTTTGGCTGTACTGACCATACCTCTGCCTGCTGCATGTACTAACTATAGACAGTATTCCTGCCTGTTGCATGGACATTCCTGTTGCTGCTGCTGACCACATCCCTGCCTGCTATCTGGACCAATGCTTTGGCTGTGCTGACAACATCTCTACCTGTACTGACTATGGACAGTATTCCTCTCTGCTGCCTGTTTTGCTGTCGCTGTCCATGTTCCTGCCTGCTGCCTGGACCAATGCTCTCCCCTGTGGATCACTGCTCCGTGTGTTAGAAATATGAAGGGCCTTCAACAAGGTGATAGGTTGACAGGAATTTATGGGCCAGATTCAGGTAGATTGGCGTAATTTTGTGTGGGTGTAGTGTATTCTCAGATACGTTACGCCGCCGTAAATTAGAGAGGCAAGTGCTCTATTCACAAAGCTAATTTACGGCGGCGTAGCGTAAATGGGCCGGCGTAAGCCCGCCAAATTAAAATGTGTTTGATGTGGGTGTGTTTTATTTAAAATAAGTGTGACCCCATGTAAATCACGTTTTTTTTAAACTGCGCATGCGCAGGCCGTGGACGTATCCCAGTGCGCATGCTCCAAATGACGTCGCAAAGAGTCATTGAAAACGACGTGAACGTAATTTACATCCAGCCCATTCACGGACGAGTTACGCAAACGACATAACATTTGAAAAATTTGACGCGGTCCCGACGTCCATAATTAACATTGGCTGAGACATCTTTTTGTTGGAATATCTTCACACCTGAAAACGCCTTACATAAACGGCATATCTGTACTGCGACGGCCGGGCGTACGTTCGTGGATTGGCGTATCTAGCTAATTTACATATTCGACGGTTAAATCAACGGAAGCACCACCTAGCGGCTAGCGTAAATATGCAACTTAGATACGACGGCGTAGGAGACTTACGCCGGACGTATCTTAGCAAGATTTAAGCGTATCTCGTTTTGAGAATACGCTTAAAGATATGACGGCTCAGATTATGAGTTATGCTGGCGTATCTACTGATGACCTATGTGTGTAATTTATGCTCCTAGTATGCCTGACGGTGCTACTTCAATGTTGGGCCTCTGTATGTGGCAAGGCTGTGTAAAAGTCTCACACATGTGGTATCCCCATACTCAGGATGAGTAGCAGAATGTATTTTGGGGTGCAATTTGTTGTATGCATATGCTCTGAGAGAGAAATAACCTCTTAATATTAAAATTTGTAATTTTTTTTTTTTTAATTTTGCAAATAATTGTGGGAAAAAATTACAACTTAAAAAAACTCACCAGGCTACTTACTTAATGTCTACATTCTAAAAAAGGGTAATTTGGGGGTATTTGTACTTTTCTGACTTGTTAGTGTCTCAAGAAATGAGCTAGGTCATCAGTACATCAGGTGTGATCAATTTACAGTGATTGGCACCATAGTTTGTAGACTCTATAACTTTCACAAAGATCAAATAATATACACTAATTTGGGTAATGTTTACCAAAAATATGTAGCAGTATACATTTTGGCCAAAATGTATGATGAAAAATTACTAATTTGCAAAATGTTATGACAGAAACAAAGACAAAGGCAATTTTTCACAAAATGTATGTTCTTTTTTTATTTATACCACAAAAAAAAGAACCCTAGTGAATAATTACCACAAAATAAAGCTCTATGTATGTGAAAAAAGGATGCAAATTTCATATTGGTACAGTGTGACGCATGACTGAGTAATTGTCATTCAAAGTGTGAGAGCCCTGAAAGCTAAAAAAAACAGGGCAGGAAGGGGGTATAAGTGTCCTGTATTAAAGTGGTTAAAGAAATAGTATGGCAAAAAAAAAAACACTTGTGGGTTTAACTAACCATTTTTTGTATAATTCTCCTTTAAAGGGGCGTGGCAGAGGGGTCTCCTATGCCTACATACCTTTGTTAATAGTTGTTATTGGGCTGTATACGATTAGGACATTCCATTTTATATCTGCACTTAGAACAGACAGTGTGGAGATCTTTCACCCCCCTGATGCCTTTTGAAGTCACCTAGTCGGAGGCCGGGTTCACACCTATGTGAATTGAGTGCGGCTTAAACCGCATCCAATTTTGCAGAACAATTCTAAATACATTGACCCAGATTCACAGAGCGATTACGCCTGCGCAACTGGTGTTGCGCGTGCGTAAGTCTAAATGTGCGCGTGCGTTTAGATGGGCGCGATTCAGAAAACGATTTACGCCAGAAATCTACTTTTTTTTGTCCGGCGTAATTTCGTTAGACGCATCCGTCTGCGCAAAAATGCGCTAGACACACCATTGATTTGCTAGTCAAATATGCTAATGAGGGAGTTGCGGGGATCCACAAAAAAACGCAGTTGCTGCGCAGGCTACGCGATGTGCGCAACAGCAAAATGTCCTGTCTAAAGTTAGAGCACCTAAAAGCTGGTCTAAATTTTGAAAAAACGTCTACATCTCACAGAAAGCAACACCGTTACTGAGGAGCAGACCACACACACGTGTTTCACTACAATTTGACTGCCAACATGCCAGGGGCATCGTCGCTCATAGCTGCACTAGTGAATTTAGATGACCAAAGAAGGAGGAGGGCACGGAGGATGGCACGGGAGAGGGTATACCGCACACGCATAGACCTCTTTGGCATGAGTGATTCTGAGGTGTATCGCATCTTCAGATTCCCCCCTCATGCCATCCTGGAATTAACCACAACCCTGCAGGAGGACATCACCAGCCCAACACAACGCTCACAAGCAGTGCAGCCACTGGTCAAGGTACTGGCAACACTCCATTTCCTTGCCAGTGGCTCTTTTCAGCATACAAGTGGAGTGGTGGCTGGGATGTCACAATCCTCCATGAGCAGATGTGTGCACCAGGTTGTCCCTGCAATCCTCACACGCTTGGCCAACCAAATCATCAAACCCACCCAGGAGGACCTGCAGGTGAAGGCAATGACAGATTTCTACAGAATTGCCAGATTCCCACGCACCATCGGGGCCATTGATTGCACACATGTGGCACTCCAGCCCCCCCATGAGACAGAGCACATGTACCGCAATCGGAAGAATTGGCACTCCATCAACGTACAGGTGATAGTTGATGCCCAAGGCCTCATATGGCACATCCGTGCCAAACACCCCGGATCCACCCATGACAGCTACATCTACAATCAATGCCACATCCGAATGGAATTCGATCAGAACGTGTATGGGAACACCTGGCTGGTTGGTGAGTGACATGGGAGTCAGGCATGACTATCCCCTCCCGTGATGCACACCTCACAAGTGGCACATGCATGACTAACATCCTCCTGTCTTTTCCCTTCAAGGTGACTCTGCATATGCACTGGTACCCCATCTCATGACCCCATCTCATGCCAGCTCACATTATGCATCTTTGCACGTTAAACACACACATTAATCATGGCACAATGAGAATGCATGCATGCACACCACTGTGGTCCCTAGCACACACACACCACATCGTCATCACATTGGATTGGCACCAGTCCACCATGCAGGACTTGTGAGTTGCAACGCCATGCCACGGCTCCAATTATGTCACTGTACATTCATACACCATTCACACAGACCTGGGGATCACTTCTCCACCACAAATGAGGGTGACACCCCTTTTCCCGCAGGAATATCACCCCCACATTCCAAAATCATACACAAACAGAACCAAAAAAATTAAATAAATGACGAGCAAAAATAAAAAATGCCCAGCAAAAATATAATTTAAACAAAATAACAACAAAGAAAACACATAAAAGACAAAAATCACTCTGCAAAACAGTCCCCAAATATCTCAAAGACACGTCACAAACAAACAAAAGCACCTTGCTGTAGAGGGAGGGATACAATGGGATGTACAGTACTTTTGCAAAGGAAGTGCATTTGTGTCTGTCTATTTATGCTGTCTGCGTAGTTCACAAAGTTGCCCTAGTCCATTTCCAATTTCACTGATTGCGCCGCTCCCGAGTTGTGAGCATGCGCACATCGGAGCTGACCATGGTCTCCTTCAAGCGCGCATGCGCGAGCCGGCCGGCCCTTCATTTGCATGGGGTCACGGCTCATTTCAATGTAACACGCCCACGTCCCTCCCAATTTGTATTACTCCTCCTTACGCCTCTGGAAAAAAACCTACGCTTGCGCAATTTCCTGTGCAAAATCTACGTGAATCGGGGGATTACGCGGCTAGATGGCGCAAGTCTAACGTAATGGCGGTGCGCTACGACGGACCGATAATGCGCCGATGTACGTGAATCTGGGCCATTGTTTTCAATGAGGCTGGTTCGCATATGTGCGATGCATTCGTGTGCGTTTTTTAGGCCTTGCGGTTAGGCTCAGGTGCAAATTCAGGCCCATTATCTTCTATGGGCACGTATCTAATTCGCACATGTGTTGCGGTTGGAACGGAAGTTTTCTCTCCTCCTCCCTCATCTCCCCCTTTTCAAGTTCCTCCCCTGTCCGTTTCATGCTACTGAGGTGATAGCCATGTCGAAAAGACAGAGCAGAAAAGGTGAAGGAGTGTGTGGATTACGAGGAGCTTATCCGCCTTGTCCGGGAGAACCCAATGCTCTATGACTAAATATAAGGACAACATGCTTAAAAAACGAACATGGGTTGAAATTGCCAGAAACCTATTGTCAGAGTGGAGCATATGCTCATCCCAAGTTCAGGCTTCACAAAGGTAATTGGCCTTGGCCATTGTTTGTAGGAGTCTGCGTGCGTGTCTATTTGAAGAATATGCAAACTCATTTTTCCAAGTTTGCAGATCCTTGGGGGAGTGGCTATATGTATTTGTCAGCCCCTTGTTACGTTATGGCCCATGCTGGTTGTACAAAGACATCATAATGACAAGTGACGATTTAACTTGGCCTGACCCCTTGATCTTGTGTACAATGACCCCCAGCAGAGCACACATAACAGTGCCAGATAGCGACGGATGAGGTCATAAATTTAGCTCTATTTTCAGGTTGAAATTAGCTTAGGAGTTGCAAATATTTCAAGACACAAATGTGATAATCTTTTTTTCTTCAGCATTAACCACTTGACAATCGCCCTATAGACAAAGTACGTCTACAGTCCTCCCAGAATCGCACTCCCGCTCGCCCACTGGGGCATCACGGATCACGGTAAATCGCCGCTGATAGCGGCCGTTTACCATGTGATCGCTCCGTCCAATGAAGCCGGTTCCTCCCTCCCCTCTCTGTACCGAACGGTACAGTGTGAGAGGAAAGGGGAGAGAGCGGAGGCAGCAGCAGTGCTGTGGGCTGGATCTGTGACAAATGTAGTCACAGATCCAGCCATCCATCCATCCCTGCTCAGCCATCCCTGCCCAATACTCACAATACCCTGCAATACTCTGCCCCATACTGTGCAATCCTTGCAATACTCTGCAATACCCCACAATACTCTGCAATACCCCAAAATACCCCGCAATACCCACGATACTCTGCAATACCCCACAATACTCTGCAATACGCCCCCCTCCTGCTTCTACCGACTCAACGCTACGATCAAAGCCAGGATTGATTTTTTTTTAGGCTTCCCAGCCTAGAGGTGAGATGTGGGGTCTTATTGACCCCATATCTCACTGTAAAGACAACCTGTAATGCCATATTCCTATTACAAGGGATCTTTACATTCCTTGTAATAGGAATAAAAGTGATCAAAATGTTTTATTTTTTGCGGAAAAATGTGTCAAACTAAAATAAAGTAAATTAAAGTGAACAATAAAATATATATATATATATATATATATATATATATATTTTAAAGCGCCCCTGTCCCTGTGCCTGCTTGCATGCAGAAGCGAACACACACTTAAGTCCCGCCCACATATGAAAACTGTTTTCAAGCCACACTTGTGAGGTTTCACTGGGAACGTTAGAGCGAGAGCAATAATTTTGGCCCTAGACCTCCTCTGTAATTAAAAACATATAACCAGTAAAAATATTTAAATTGTCGCCTATGGGGATTTTTAAGTAGCAAAGTTTGGCGCCATCCCACAAGCGTGTGACATGTTGGGTATCTATTTACTTGGCGTAACTACATCTTTCACATTATGCAAAAACATTGGGCTAACTTTCCTGATTTTTTTTTTAAGCACAAAACTTTTTTTTTTAAACGTGTTAGAAAAATTGCTGCGCAAATACAGTGCAAGATAAAAAGTTGCAACGACCGCCATTGTATTCTCTAAGGTCTTTGCTAAAAAAAATATATATATATAATGTTTTGGGGTTCTATGTAATTTTCTGAAAATAAATGATGATTTTTAAATGTAGGAGAGAAATGGCAGAATTGGTCTGGGTGCTCCAGAACGCCTGATGGTGCTCCCTGCATGTTGGGCCTCTGTATGTGGCCACGCTGTGTAAAAGTATCACACATGTGGTATCACCATACTCAGGAGAATGTGTTTTGGGGTGTAATTTGTGGTATGCATATGCTGTGTGTGAGAAATAACCTGCTAATATGAACATTTTGTGAAAAAAAAAATCTTGATTTTGCAAAGAACTGTGGGAAAAAATTACAGCTTCAAAAAAACTCACAATGCCTCTTTCTAAATACCTTGGAATGTCTTCTTTCAAAAAATGGTCATTTGGGGGGGGGGTATTTGTACTTTTCTGGCATGTTAGGGTCCCAAGAAATTAGATGGGCTGTCAGGTTTGATCAATTTTCAGATATTGGCACCATAGCTTGTGGACTCTATAACTTTCACAAAGACCAAATATTATTTACCAATTTTTACTCATTTTCACCAAAGATATGTAGCAGTATACATTTTGGCCAAAATGTATAAAGAAAAAATACTAATTTGCTAAATTTTATAACAGAAACCAAGAAAATTTCATTTTTTTTACAGAATTTTCAGTCTTTTTTCTCTTATAGAACAAAAAATAAAAAACCCAACAGTGATTAAAAAATACCACCAAAAGAAAGCTCTATTTGTGTGAAAAAAAGGACAAAAATTTCATTTGGGTACAATGTTGTATGACTGAGTAATTGTCATTTAAATTGTGAGAGCACCGAAAGCTGAAAATTGGTCTGGTTATTAAGGGGGTTTAAGTGCCCAGTGGTCAAGTGGTTAAACTTACACATAGTGACATTTTTATCTCAGTATGTTATTTTAAAATCTTTAAAGGGCCAGAGAATTTTAGGGCAACATAAAAAAGGTTTTTAAAGTTTTAAATTAAATTGACTGCATCTGCCAAGGTAACTCACCAGCTGGCGACATAAAGTCATTTTGGAATAGATCTCTAATCAATTTACCACTGGTAGTGCCCCTAGTCACATTCCACTGTGCCGCCTCCATGTTATGCATCAGGAAATCCTCAAAAATGCAAACATCACGTTCTCGCACATAGTTGTGCAGTGCACAGGCAGTTTTTAGGCAGAGACAGCATGCTCTAGACTAAGGTTCATGGCAGTGTACAAGAATCTCCATTTGCAAAGAATCCCAAATGCACACTCTACTACTCGGCGTGCCCTAGTGAGGCGATAATTAAAGATTATTTTTTCATTGGTCAGCGCTCTACTAGAAAAAGTTCCTAGCATATTTTTCCCAAGGGCAAACGCTTTGTCCCCTACAAAACCATATGGGAGAGGAGGCTCATTTGTTCCGGGCAAGGACGAATCGCTTGGTAAATCAAGTCTATTCTCCCTCAGCATTCTCCCAAATGAGGAATGGACGAATACACCTGAATCAGAGCTTCTGCCATAAGCACCGACATCAATATAAAGGAATTTATAATATGCATCTGCCACTGCCATTAATATAAAAGAAAAACATTTTTAATAATTAAAAAACTGACTCCCACTATCAAATGGCTTCAGGATGCGAATGTGCTTCCCATCGATGGCTCCCAGACAGTTAGGAAAATTGCATCAACTCCCAGAATTCCTCGGATACCTTCAACCATTCTTGTTTTTTAGGCTTTTTGAAGACATAAAGGCTTTAGTTATTCTCATAAAACAATGCATATCTCATGAACAATTGGACATATTGTTGATTTGCCAACCTTGAATTCATAGTGGAGACTTCCAAAAGAATTGCCTGTAGCTAGGTACCTTAAACAATTTTTAAATAATACATTAGTATTAATTTCACTGTTTTTCAGTGCAATATTTAAAGAGAAGGTGGCGAAGCATGCGGGATGCCTTCAAAAAATATAATTGACACCTCAGAGAAGTGAAGAGTGTTATCATCTACATCATCAATGTTTCGGGCCTACATATTTTGCATTATTAACTTAAAATCTTTCTTTTAATACAGGACCGAAGCTAGTTGGGATGAACAAGACGTGTAAGGCCTTGTACACACGAGGGAATAGATCCGATGGGAACGGTCCGACGGACCGTTCCCATCGGATCTGTCCGCCGGATTGCTTTGATCCAATGGCTGTACACACCATCGGATCAAATTCCCCGCCGGCGGACAGCGCGGTGACGCGGCGGTGACGTTGACGCCGCCACGTGACCGCCACGTCACCGCACCAGGAAGTAAACACTTCCGCGCGCATGTGTCGGATCCATTCACAGGATACGACGCATGTGCGGGCAGATATGTCCGCTGGTTTGCCGTACTAACCAGCGGACATATCTGACGGGCAGCCCTCCGGAGGAAAAATTCCAAAGCATGCTTTGGAAATTTTCCGCCGGAGGAATCTGGCCAGAACGGTCCGTTTGCCCCTACACACGAGCGGATTTTTCGGCTGAAATGGTCCGTCGGACCATGTTCAGCGGATTTATTCACTCGTGTGTACAAGGCCTTAGAGGATCAACCGGAGAGCCATGCTGAGGCACACTCATAGGCACCAATAGATACAGTTTGGATTTGTGTGAGATCCTCATTTGGTTCCATCAAAATAGGTTCTAATCTATGGTTAGATAACACAGAAGAGGAATCTGTAGTGGCAGAGCCGATCCCTGGGCCCTCCTCTGCTCGCATGAGCATTGCTCGGCCTGCCAAAGTGGCGCGTATGCGAGCTCCAGTATCGCAGATGGACATAAGTGAGAGTCTACTTGATATGTTACAAAAAATGTCTGGAAAGGTGGATGCTTTCTTATGTCCGGCTACGATACTGGCGCTCAATTTTGTCCCTTTAATTAAAAGAAAATTGATATTTAAACCACTAAAGAACAAGTTCTGTGGTCCTTTTCAATGCCAAGTGAGGAACCAACATTGGAAAGACCATATGTGTCACAAGCAAAATCTCACATTCACTTTCCAATGTCAGGCCAGTACCCGGAATCTGGACACAGACCTTACCCCTATGTTCCTCCATCCTATCCTTCCAGGTTTTAAGAGGCTACTTCTATATATGATGTACAATACAGGCAAATTCCCTATCCCATGCCATCCCCAATCCCTTCAATTAGGCCACACACTCAAATTCAGGGGATGTATGTGCCACAGCAACATGGCGAGTCTAGCCATGCTTTTAGCACTGCCATTGCTGAAAATCCTTCTGCAAGTCTATACTCCACTGAGGCTGCATTATTAAAAAGAACATATCATAATCTATAAAGTTTGAGTTCTGCCCACAGTTAACTACTTAACGACCCCCGCACGACTATGTACGTCCACACAATGGCACGTACAGGCACATGGGCGTACATGTTGCCTTGTTGCGGGTCGGGGGTCCAATCGGGACCCCCTCCTCTGCGTGCGGCGGTCGTCTTACCTGCCGGAGTGATCGGTGATGAGGGGGCGGCTGTTCGTTTCTGTCCGCCCCCTCGTGATCGCTCCCAGCCAATCCGGCATCCCCCCGCCGTGTCACTTCCTCTACCTGTATAATGTAAACACATAAAGGCTTTACCCCCAATAAAGTTTTAACCCCTTGATTACCGCCCAATAAAGTTTTAACCCCTTGATTACCGCCCTAGTTAACCCTTTCACCCCCTATTGCCAGCGTCACTAAGCAATCATTTTTCTGATCACTGTATTAGTGTCGCTGTTGCCGCTAGGTAGCTAATTTTTTTTTTATTGTGATTTTTTTTTACTAAAGACATGTGGCCGAATACATTTTGGCCTAAATGTTTGACTAAAATTTAGGTTATTCGATTTTTCTTATAACAAAAAGTAAATAATATAGTTTTTTTATCAAAAATGTCGCTCTATTTTTGTATATAGCGCAAAAAATAAAAATTGCAGAGGTGATCAAATACCATCAAAAGAAAGCTCTTTTTATGGGAAAAAAGGACGCAAATTTTGTTTGGGAGCCACGTTGCACGACTGCGCAATTGTCTGTTAAAGCGACGCAGTGCTGAATTGTAAAAACATCTTTGGTCATTTAGCAGCATATTGGTCCGGTCCTTAAGTGGTTAACAAGCATGTGTGCATTTTTTATAAAAAAAATAAAAATTGTCCAGAGGTATACTTAATGGAAAGTTTATATTTTGTATATTGGCTATTTGAGCTATTATTATTTTTTTTTTTTTAAAACATAAAGATTTGTTTGGTCATCTTCTGTCTGGTTATTCATTTATAATTACACATGTTGGATAGTTCAACACACAAAATATTCCATTTTCACAAATAACAATGACAATGGACATAGGGTACATTATTCTTAACAATTCATTAAAACATAAAAAAAATAAAAACTGCCCTCTTTAGTCCCTAATTGCAATGATTGGATGAACCCAGTATCTTCTTCTCCTCCTCCTTCTCCTCCTCTCAACTTCCAGCAAGATTGCTGCTATTGCAGCAACAACTGTAGGCATGATCATGGGCAGGGCAGCACACATTTCTTCAAAAACTCTAATCCTCATTCCACACAATACTGACTGCTGGACAACCAGGAAGAGTCCAAGAAAGGTCACTCCCTTTTATTAGCAACATCATCACACAGCTAACAATAATTGGCCTTCACCAAAAACGCAGCTCTGATAATTTCTTCAAATTTGCAGCTGATCCGCAGATAAAATGCAGTGGATCCGCTGAATACCTGATAGAGAAATTTGCAAAGACAACGGTTCTCAAAAATGCAACGCACTAGTGTGAATCCGGCCTTAGGCCTCTTTCCGTTTTTCGGTCCGCTCCGTGTGTGTCCGTCGGCTCAGCGGGGCGTCCCGCTGAGCTGTCGGCGGACAGGGCGGTCCCCGCACACTGTGCAGGGACCACCCTGTCTTTCCTCCGCTATCCCCTATGGGGAATCGGATGAAAACGGACCGTCTGTCCATTTTCATCCGATCCGATCCGCCGGACGGAAGAAAAATAGGGTTTTCTTCCGTCCGAAAAACCGGACCTTAACGGAATAAAAATAGCTATTATATCAACTGGCTTCTACGTTTGATACTGCAGGCCAGCTGTGGGATTTATGCTGAAACTAAAGTTTCCCTCTAAATCTGAGTGCCCCAAAACTGTAATTCAACCCGCTGGCTACTATTTGAGAAATACAATCAAACTAATTTTGGATATCTCTCAGGAACTCTGGAAATTAGATTTCTTTCCTTGTTTAGTGCAGTTGCTATTTGTGGCCATTGCAAGGTCTCTACCTATCAAATCCTAAATTTATTTTTTAAATGTAAAATATGTAGCCCCAGGAGTTGATCTTTCCTGCATTAAAAGCTGAGGGACCCCATGCTGCAATTCAGGGAAAGCCAAGGATTTGGCTCTGAAGAGAAGAGGAACCGCCGCTACGATCATTCTTACGGTGAGCAGGAACGCCGCCGGAAGAAAATGATATCTGAATGATGCCTCTAGGTGCAGGCATCATTCAGATATCTCCGCACAAAGTACAGGACGTCATATGATGTCCACCCGGGATAACAGATCCCCTTTTTGGACGTCATATGACGGCGTGTGGTTTTAACCACCTACAGTGCCTGCTGCCGAGAATGTGTTTTTAGCACGACAGCATCGCGCTAATTCTCAGGAACAGGCTGACGACATCTCGCACTCGCTGGAATAGTAAAAGCACATTCCAGCGAGCGCGTCATAGAAGCGACGGGGATCCGGCGTGGATTCCTGCCAATTCTACACGTGGGCGGCGTTTGTTATGAATCCTGAAGGGCAAGTCCCTGCCGGATTTTAAATAAAAATCCGGCATGGGTCCCCCCCTCAGGAGTATACCGGGCCCTTAGGTCTGTTATGGGTTGTAAGGAGATCCCCCCTACACCGAAAAAAACGCGTGGGGGTTCCCCCACAATGCCCCAACCCCAGAGCACCCTGTCCCCATGTTGATGAGGACAGGGCTCCTTCCCGACAACCCTGTCCATTGGTTGTCGGGGTATGTGGGCGGGAGGCTAATCGGGATCTGGGAGCCCCCTTTAATAAGGGGGCCCCCAGATACCAGCCCCCCACCCTTAGTGAATGAGTATGGGGTACATCGTACCCCTACCCATTCACCTGCAAGAAAAGTGTAAACACAAATAAACCACACAAGTTATTGAAATATTTTATTAGTTGGCCGCCGGGGGGTGTGTGCGTGGTCGCTTTTATAAAAGCGCCCCCCTCTGGCGGGCTTCTTCCGACATCTTCGGTGGGGGTGGGTCTTCTCCGCTCTCTGGGTGGTCTTCTCCGCTCTCCAGGGTCTTCTCCCGCTCTCCGCTCTTGATTCGGTGCTCTCCGGTGCCTTCTTTCTCTGGCCGCCGCTTCTGTCACGTCGTCTTCTTCTTCTCCTCTTCTCTTCTCCAGATGTTGACGTGACGCTTCCTCCCGCTGTTATGCCGGGTGCGTGGCTCCCAGCAACTTATATAGGCCTATCATGTGACGTTGCAGTCCCATCATGCTCCGGTAGGTACCACGTGGTACCTACCCACGTGCTACCTACCCACGTAGTACCTACCGGAGCATGATGGGACTGCAACGTCACAAGATAGGCCTATATAAGTTGCTGGGAGCCGTATGCCCGGCATAACAGCAGGAGGAAGCGTCGTGTCAACATCTGGAGAAGAGAAGAAGAAGAAGACGATGTGACAGAAGCGGCGGCCAGAGAAAGAAGGCACCGGAGAGCGCCGAATAAAGAGTGGAGAGCGGACCCCGGAGAGCAGAGAAGACCCCCGGAGAGAGGAGAAGACCCCCCGGAGAGCGGAGAAGACCCATACCCCGCCGAAGATGTCGGAAGAAGCCCACCGGATACTCATTCACTTAGGGTGGGGGGCTGATATCTGGGGGCCCCCTTATTAAAGGGGGCTCCCAGATCCCGATAAGCCTCCTGCCCGCATACCCCAACAACCAACGGCCAGGGTTGTCGGGAAGGGGCCCTGTCCTCATCAACATGGGGACAGGGTGCTCTGGGGTGGGGGGGGCGCAGTGCGCCCCCCTGCCCCAGAGCACCTGACCCCCCCATGTTGAGGGCATGCTGCCCGGTACGGCTCAGGAGGGGGGGTGGCGCTCACTCGCCCCCACTCCCCTCCTGACCGGCCGGCTGGCGTGCTTTGGATACGGGTCTGGTATGGATTGTGGGGGGACCCCCACGCCATTTTTTCAGCGTAGGGGGGGTCTCCTTACAACCCATAATAGACCTAAGGGCCCGGTATACTCCTGAGGGGGGACCCATGCCAGATTTTTATTTAAAATCCGGCGGGGTCTTCCCCTTCAGGATTCATAACAAACGCCGCCCACGTGTAGAATTGGCGGGAATCCACGTCGGATCCCCGTCGCTTCTATGACGGCTTTGTCTCCATCGCGGCAAGCCAGCTCTGCACTGGCTCCCACGATGGGGCCCGCAGGTGGTCAATCTCGCCGAGAAAGGGAGCGAGATTGACACAATATCGCAGTCACCCACTGTAACCCCCGGACCATATTGCTGCCCAAAGACCAGAGCACTTTTTGCGATTTGGCACTGCGTCGCTTTAACTGACAATTGCGCGGTCATGCGACGTGGCTCCCAAACAAAATTAGCTTCCTTTTTTCCCACAAATAGAACTTTCTTTTGGTGGGATTTGATCACCTCCACGTTTTTTTTTTTGCACTATAAACAGAAATAGAGCGAAATTTTGAAAAAAAAAATATTTTTTACTTTTTGCAGTAATAAATATCCAACAAAAAAATATCAAAAAACATTTTTTCCTCAGTTTAGGTCGATACGAATTCTTCTACATATTTTTCGTAAAAAAAAATTGCAATAAGCGTCTATTGATTGGTTTGCGCAAAAGTTATAGCGTTTACAAAATAGGGGGTATTTTTATTAATATTTTTTTTACTAGTAATGGCGGCGATCAGCGATTTTTTACGGTACTGCGACATTATGGCGGACACTTCGGACACTTTTGACACATTTTTGGGACCATTGGAATTGTCACCTTTGACAGTTCTTTTATAACTGAGGTCGGGGCCACCCGTGACGTGGACGGGTGACCCCACCCCCTCTAACGCATCACGGGAAGCCCCTGTGATGCATTAATGGGGGCGGGGTCACCCATCCACATCACGGATGGCCCTGCCCTCGGTTATAATAGAACTGTCAAATAGCTTGCGCGTCATTAGGCCAAGTGGCTCCAGTGCAGGGAGGATCATGCGTTGTTTCTCGCTGGAGTGGAGAGCTGGTGCAGGCAAGATTGTGCTTAATTCCTCGCTGGAGAATGGATCACCGCTGGACATCGATAACGGATTACAACGCTGGACAGACTGGATTACATCGCTGGAATGTTTTTTTAATTTTTTTATTTTTAATAAAGGACTTGTCCCAAGCCGTCTTTTGCCATTTTTAAAATTTTCACACTTTTTCTTTGTGAAATGGTAGGGGTTGTACTACCATGTACCCCGTTACCAATTAACATATTGAGGGGCCGGGATCTGGGGGTCCCCTTTGTTAAAGGGGGCTTACAAATTCTGATAAGCCCCCCACCCGCAGACCCCACAACCACCGGGCAAGAGTTGTGGAGATGAGGCCCTTCTCCCCATCAACATGGGGACATCCTCCTCATGTTGAGGTCATGAGCCCCCCCCCCCCTTTTCGTGTGACCTGCCATTTTGCACGCTCGGATAAGGGTCTGGTATGGATTTTTGGGGGGAACCCCATACCATTTTTTTTTATTTTGGTGTGAGATTCCCCTTAATATTCACACCAGACCCAAAGGCCTGGTAATAGACTAAGGGGGGAACCCATGCTATTTTTCAATGACTTTTATCTGTATTACCGGGACCCGACAATTCATTATAGCCACGATTAGTTAATATTACTTTTTTTCCTTTAGAAATGTAATTTTGTGCAGGGACTTTTATATTTATAGGCATACTATTGATGCCCCCTGGGTATCAAATTTAAAGAAATATTTCACTTTTATTTTTTCAGCATTATTAAAATCACTGCTCCCAAAAAAACTTCAGTTTTTAAAACTTTTTTTGCATTGATACATGTCCCCTGGGGCAGGACCCAGGTCCCCAAACACTTTTTATTACAATAACTTGCATATTAACCTTAAAAATTGGGCACTTTTGATTTACCCAACATAGACTTTTAAAGGGTGTTCCGTGGCTTTTTGTTTATTGCCGCGAACACCCCAAATTGTTTGCTGTCCAGTGAACAAGCAAACAGACAATGTTCTAGTCGAACTCAAGTTCGGCTCGAACAGATAGCCCATCCCTAGTAGGGATAGTTCAGTCAGTGTGAGTGTAGTGACTGTTTAACACAGTATATTTTATTGTGTTACTGCAAGTTTAACCCTGTATATATGTGTGTTAGTGCATGCTTAACCACTTAAAACCCAGACCAATATGCAGGTTAAGGACCTTGCCCGTTTTGCGATTCGGCACTGCGTTGATTTAACCGACAATTGTGCGGTTGTGCAACGTGACTTCCAAACAAAATTGGCATCCTTTTTTTCCCACAAATAGAGCTTTCTTTTGGTGGTATTTGATCACCTCTGCGGATTTTATTTTTTGCGCTATAAACAAAAATAGAGCGCCAATTTTGAAAAAAAAACTATATTTTTTACTTTTTGCTATAATAAATATCCCCAAAAAATATATAATAAATTGTTTTTTTCCTCAGTTTAGGCCGATACATATTCTTCTACCTATTTTTGGGCAAAATTTATAGCGTTTACAAAATAGGGGATAGTTTTATGACATTTTTATTAATAATATTTTTTTTTTACTAGTAATGGCGTCGATCAGCGTTTTTTTCATGACTGCGACATTATGGAGGACACATTGGACACTTTTGACACATTTTTGGGACCATTGTCATTTCACAGTGAAAAGTGCTTTAAAATGCACTGATTACTGTGAAAATGACAATGGCAGTGAAGGGGTTAACCACTAGGGGGCTCTAAGGGGTTAAGTGTGCCCTAAGGGAGTGATTCTTACTGTAGGGGGCATGGCTGTAGGTGTGACATCATTCCCTATAACAGGCAACAGACTATCAGTGACACTGCCACAGAGAAGAATGGGGAAGGTGTGTTTACACTCACCTCTCCTCGTTCCTCAGCTCCTGTGACCCGATCGCGGGTCACCGGCAGCAATCGGGTCTGCGGGTCCCGCAGGCATGGTCATGGAGCTTTGGACCGGGTCGCAAAAATGCCGCCAGCTGCACGCTTGCGACCCACGGCTGGGCTCTCAAAGAGGACGTATATATACGTCCACATGCCCAGCTGTGCCATTCTGCAGACGTATATCGGCGTTAGGCAGTCCTTAACTGGTCAACACAGTATATTTCAGTGCGTTACTGCAAGTAAAACGCCATATAGTTCTTTGCATTACTGCAAGGTTAACGCTGTATATACAGTATATCACTGCCTTACTGCAAGTTTAATGTTGTATATTTAATTTTGTTACTGCAAGTTTAATGCCATATAGCTTTGTGCTTTACAGCAAGTTAAACTTGCAGTTACGCAATGAAATATACAGCGTTAAACTTGCAGTAAAGCACAAAGCTATATGGCATTAAACTTGCAGTAACGCAATGAAAAATATGGCGTTAAACTTGCAGTTACGCAATGAAATATACAGCGTTAGGCCCCGTACACACGAGCAAATAGATCTGTTCAAATCGGTCGGACAGACCGATTTGAACAGATCTGTTTGCTGGGATGTTTTGGTTTGATCGTGTACACACGATCAAACCAAAATGCCCGCCGGCAGACAGCGCGCTGACGTGTCAGTGACGTGGCGGTGACGTTGATGCCGCCACGTCACCGCACCAGGAAGTAAAACACTTCCGCGCATGCGTCGAATCCATTCGACGCATGTGCGAGCAAATATGTCTGCTGGTTAGCGTACTAACCAGCAGACATATCGGGCCGACGGGTTCCCAGCCGACAGATTTCAAAGCATGCTTCAAATCTGTCTGCTGAAACGGTCGTGTACGCGGCCTAAAACGCCATATTTTTCATTGCGTTACTGCAAGTTTAACGCCATATAGTTCAGTGCATTACTGCACGTTTGACGCAGTATATTGCAGTATATTATAGTGTATCCGTGGAGTGTGTCTGTGTCACGAATACTCAAATTGAAGTGCACCAAACACCACTTTCCATTGATTAAAGTGCATTCACGTACACATTTACTGATCGTTATTACATTTTGTTAATAAGCTTCCCCCCACTCCCCTATCATGTCTGGGAGGACAGCAAGGAGAGGCAAACGTTCCCATGGCACTTTAAGGGGGTCAGTAGCATATGTGTTTACAGGCAAAGGTGGGCGTTGTCAGTCCTCAGGCAGAGCATCATTTCCCCTTTTGAGGGATGTGCTATCCAGCCACAGCATGCAGAGGAGGTGGTGGACTGTCTTACTAAACCTTCATCATCCTCTGTCACCCAAGCAAGAGACTAGTGCACAGTCCCCTGCAGCTGCCAGAGTGGCTAAACATGCCTCCTTGTCCATAGATATTCTTACCATGGCCCCAGCATCAGGCATGGAGGAGTCAGCTGAGTTATTTGAACACAGCGTAAGCCACTTGCGCCTTGACCCTAACTTGGGTGCCAGATAGAGCAAAGGAGGTAAGTAAGGGTGAGACACAAACCCAATGAGGCAGCCATCATTGAAGAGTGGAGAGCAGCCACCCTATTCCATCACATTGCGGAGCTGTTATCTCCCGGCCCACTTCCCACAGCTCACCTGTCTGGGCCTTTTGTAGTACATGTGCAGCCGATCGCGCTGTTGCTATTTGAACACTTTGTCTCAAGCACATCAATCATGGCAAAAACACCAACCATTTGGGTACCACATGCTTGACAAGGCATTTAACCTCCCTGGTGGTAAGATTATGTTAGGTTTTTGGTGCTGAAAGCGGAACAATTGTTTTGCATGGAAATTTGGCGTTTTATATTGTAGACCTGTAATTCTTAGAAATAACTCACTTAAATCTGTCCAAAGTCTAGTAGACATCCTGGGTATGATAAAGTTTGAAACATAAAATCATTAATTATAATATATTAAATAACTATAAATAATTATAACAAATAATAATAATATAATAATAATAACAATTATTCAATAATGTAATCAAATCAAGAAATTTGCTCTGTTGCAGAATTGTCGCTCTCATTACTTTCAGTGTTTGATGACGAATTTCCCCACAAATCGCTATCGCTCAATTCTGCAAGTGAATCTAATTTATTATCACTGTATTCTAGCTGGGACACTTTTTGGTTGCTATGGACAATCTACAGTTTCCAGGCAGAAAGAACAGTATTTATTATATAAAAGTGCATGCAGGTCACTGGACAGACCACTAGGGACAAAGGGGACGTGAAATTATTTTATACAGTACTATAATCTGTAAGATTATGTGTAATGTGTTTTTATTTTTTTGAATTTGGCGCCGATCTCCGCCTCCGTGCGTCATTACGTTGCAGGGAACGGAGCTTGACGGCAACTCGGGGGACTGTGGGAATTGAGTGAGGAGACAGCACATTCACACAGCGGGGATCCAGGGGACAAGGTAAGTAACTCTGCCTGGAAACTGTGATGCAATCTCGAGTCTGGCTCGGGGATACCGCTAATGGTACTGTATTTCCACCCCGAGCCAGACTCGGAATTACTGCCAGGGAGGTTAACCTCCCACCACTCAGCATGTTGGCAAGAGCACCTAAAAGCCACACTAAAGGCACACAAATCTGTCCCTCCTCCTTACCTCGATCGGTCCCTGCTATACCTCTTAGCAGCCTCCACTGACCGGGATGATCTGCCAGCAGCACACCACCAGCTGTGGACTATAGCTGGCAAATTTCTCTGCCCCATGTGCTGCAGCAGGAAACAAAATACAGTCCCTGTTGCGGAAAAATTGTTCTTTGGGTTTTAAAAAATCAACACCCGCAACACTAGGTAGCCTAAAAGTCCTGCAGTGATTCCACATTCCAAAAACAATTAATCAGTGACATTGGCATCAGGGGCTTAATAGCTGGTGGTAATCTAGGACTAATTCATTTTGATAAAAGTCAGATGATCCACAGAGTCTGTGGACAGACGCATTCTATGATCAGTAACAAAACCTCCAGCAGCACTGAATGCCTGTTCAGAAACCACACTGGATGCAGAGCAGCCTAGCAGCTGAATAGCATACTGTGCAAGCTCTGGCCAGTGGTCTATTCTCATGACCCAGTAAGCCAGTGGATCGTTGACTCGACAATTTTTCCGCACCTGTTTGACAGGTGCATATCATTACAATTTTTAACAGCAAGGCCAATTCCTGCCTTCATCAAGAAAACCTCTATAGGGTTATGGTGTGACACCCAAAGAGCAATTTTTCCACACCTGCTTGACAGTAGTAGAAATCCAAAGTCTGTGATAGAGACACCATAATTTATGCAAACAATCTCTAATCTTGTTCCCAGTGCACTACATTGTGGCCTCATCATACAGACTGGCTCCCAAAGCCGTTTCTTAGAAAATAAAGAAAGCATATTATTTTTTGGGCTTTATTAATGCAATTATTTCTGCAGCAGCTTCTGTACACAGTACAGATGTGCCACTTTACAGGCGGACTAAGGCTGTGTACACACGATCGGTTAAACTGATGAGAACGGTCTGATGGATCGTTTTCATAGGTCCAAACCGATCGCGTGTGGGCGACATCGGTTATTTATCCATGGGTTAAAAAAAAAGCAAACTTGTTTTAAATTTAACCAATGGATACCTAACCGATAGCAAAAAAAAAATTGTTTGTAGGCACGACCATCGGTTAAAAATCCATGCATGCTCAGAATCAAGTCGACACATGCTTGGAAGCATTGAACTTCATTTGTTTCTGCACATCGTTGTGTTTTACGTCGCCACGTTCTGATACAATCGTTTTTTTAACCGATGGTGTGTAGGCACATCTGACCATCAGTCAGCTTCATCGGTTAACTGATGAAAACAGTCCATCAGACCGTTCTCATCGGATGGACCGATCGTGTGTACAGGGCTTTAGGGGACTCACCAGTCACTATATTGTAAGACATTTTTCATTTTTTATATGGGCAGTACCGTACCCCCATAACCATTGTATGCCCAATTACTTGCATATAAGCCTTCGAAATGGTCACTTTTACGTTCAGAGTTAGTATTCGATTCTAAACTTTTGCGATATTCGAAGTATCTGCTGCAAACAGAACAGGGGGTTGTTCGGCCCATCCCTATTGTACAGACACCCAATTACTTATTCATATCAATTCTGGTGCAATGGTCCCGCTCCCTAATGATCCTCAGACCTAACTGGCTCCTCCTTGAGGTAATTCAGCATGGCCAAGCAGGTAGAAAATCCCTTTTCCTTTCCCGTCTGCTGAGAATGAACCCAAAATTGCTAAAATCTTAGTACTTCTGGGTTCAGAGCTGTAAAAACAACAGCCAGGTATAAAGCAGATCATTTACTTTATCATTGACCTGCTAGGGCTACAGTCACTGGAGGCATCACCCCTCTTATAATATTTGTACATATAAACAAGTTAGGAAAGGTTAAACAAGGATTAAAATATGAGTACCAAAAAAATTGGGCCCCACACACACATATACACAATTAGGTTGCTTTTAGGTCTGACAATTTCTTATTAATGCTAGAGATAAATAAATACGTAATGGGTATCTTTCGTATTTGTCACTTTGTAGTGAAACACAATTTTGAGCCTAGAAATTTAGAAAAAGCCTAGAATTATTTATTAACTTTGTTGTAAGATGAGAAGTGCTGCAAAAAAACTTTTCTTAGTATCGCCCTTAGATTTGTAAACACCTGTTACTGCAGCATGCAGTTTTTTATTTTAACATCCTGATATCAATTTCTACTGACCAAATATAGTAACTATATATATATATATATATATATATACACACACACACACACATATATATATATATATATATATATATATATTAAGAGAAAGAGAGTGTGTGTATTATTGTTTTGTAATATGACATGGAAAATATAAAGCATGCATTCATTCAAAGTCAAAATTTGAAAGAAATGTAAGACAGTTCTTGTTGGATACTCCTGTATCACTATTTGACACAAATAAAATGCCATCTGTACTTAACTGAGGCATGAGCTCTGATTAAAACAGTGCTCCAGTTCAATGCAATTTAAAATTCATTCCACTGAACTAGCCAAGGGTTTAAGGCTGATAACAGCATAGCTATGATCCTTGGAAGATCTTAATGCTATAATTGAGATGTTAGATTAGATGAAGCAGGGCTTGCTGAAGTGATCTGGGAGGATGGTAAAGACTGGCAAGACACTACATCCTGCAAGACCTATGAAAAGATTGTCTGCCAAGAGCAGCATTTACAAATGAATGTAATACTTTTGTTTGAAAATGGGTTTGATGCTATGTTAAACAATATTAGAAATGGCCTACTTAATTTTTGACAACTGTTTACAGAAGCACAGGAGCTGTCAGTATCTAGAAAAAAAAAAAAAAAAAAAAAAGACATTCACACAAACAGAGGGTCATATTCATCAAGCAATGATTATTACCAAATAGTTGCTTCAAATTCTAAAAAAGCCATA
This sequence comes from Rana kukunoris, assembly GCA_029574335.1. Classification (NCBI taxonomy): domain Eukaryota; kingdom Metazoa; phylum Chordata; class Amphibia; order Anura; family Ranidae; genus Rana; species Rana kukunoris. The sequence goes on along the minus strand of CM056050.1, from coordinate 386,995,796 downwards.
ACATTTAGATAGGAAAATCAGATACTTCTATCCAAATTGGAGTGGCGTTTGTGGCTAAGAATTAAACTTTCTCTGTGCGTTATGCAGTGTGCCACTGTTGCTTTGTCAGGAAACTATCTATCCTGAACATCTATGCCAGATATAGCTTTCTTTACTGGCATAGTCTCACCAGATTTTCTAAGTAACTGCTGAACAGACATGACTACAAACTGTTTATGTCTTTGTAGTATATTTTTGGATGTCATCCATGAACAGCTTTCTCTGGTCATACATAATTAAATGAGGATGTCATCAGAACCCATCAGAACCCATTTTTTTTATTGTTGTTTTTGAGGTTTTCTCCTTGGTAACTCCCTATGATTATAAGTGTTGTTCAATGCTTTATAATGGCAGTCCTATGAGTACATAAGCACAAACAATCAGTTAGCTACTAATGCTTTCAAGTAAACACTTCAACTGTGTTAAATGAATGCTGTAAAGTCTACTGCAAAGATATTTTACAGACAGAGCAACAAACAGAATCAGTGGGAAGGCAGTAGGAAAGAAGTCTTTGCTTTGAAATAAATCTTTTTTTTTTGGCTTTATAAATCACTAACCACTTTCAGATTTCCAAATCAAATTTGAAACCGATTCTAGCATCAAAAAACAATTGCAGTCCAAGATCTTCAGAATACTGACACATGCAAACATAGTGGATTGGTTTACTGTAATGCCCAGTTGACAAAATTAAGTACAGTACAAAAATAATAAGCATTTCGCAGGTGATTGTAGTACATGCGCTCTGAAAATTAGCACCCTATCTGGCACCCATTCACAGAAGGCGGCCCACTGAATGCTCTGATATGCAGAAGTTATCTGTTAACGAGACCTTTGGACCAAGTTACAAGTACATAGAACAACACATTTGAGGTGAATATTCACTATTTGTGGATTATACTTTTTTTTTTTTTTTTTATTTATTTTTATTGATTTTAACATGTTTATACAGAGCCCAACAGTCATAAACAGAGTCAGTTTACATGAAAAATACATAGGTACAAGCATACTAGTTTGAGTCCCTGCTCCCATACAGGGTAGTTGACACCTATGGTAAAAGGCTCTAGATCCCTAGATGCTGTTGATTGTGTTGTAGACTGTGTGGTACCCCCCCCACCCTTACCCTTCCCTTGAGAGCATACAATCGGGGTAGAAGATGAAACAGATTGTGCCATCTTGCCGCAGGGTCCCGTTGTTTTGTTTAACCCTCAGAGAGAAAAAGAGGAAAAAAAAGGGAAAGAAAGCACAGAGGAAGAGGGGCCAATTCGCTAGTTAAGATTTGTTGTACAAGGACTCGATAGTTTCCAATTGTTAGCGTCACGGACAGCTAGCTAAGGATTACAGCTGCCTGCTGCCATGGCCCCCATATTTTAACAAATTTGCCATAGTTCCCCTGGGTGGTGTAGTACACCTTTTCACTTGAAATTGTTTGTTTCATTGCTGTCAGCCAATTGTCTATAGTCGGGGGGGGCCTGTGCTTGCCATTTTTGGGCAATTATCTTACGCGCCTGGAATAGGCATCTCACGATAGCTTCAAGGGTGCCATGTGGTACCCTAGTCTCATCCATACAACCCAAGAGGCAGGTCCTAGCTATTGGGTCGAGTGCAGACCCAAATATCCCGTTAATCCGTACTACAATTCCCTCCCAGAGACTGTAGAGTTTTGGGCACTTCCAAACCATATGGATAAGATCTCCTTTATCGTTACATCTTGGGCATTCATTGTTTTGCCTCCACCCTAGTTTGAACATTTTATGGGGGGTGTGATAGACCCGATGTAGTAGGAATAGGTGAGACAGCCTTTGGGCCGGAGCGATAGACACCCAAGCACCCTGATGAAGAATCCTATCCCACTGCTCTAAGGATATTGTGCCCAAATCACTCTCAAAACACATCATTTTGCTCTTCCGCGGACCTTCTTTGCTTAGTGCCCTAGCACCCAGGTTGTTATACATACCGGATATTAAGCCCTTGGATATAGTTGCCTCGATTACAGTGGTCAGGGCGGGCATTTGTGTCCACGTAACCGTCTGTGAGCCAAATTGCGCCTGTATGGCGTGTCTGACTTGTAAATATTTAAAAAAGGTTTTATTTGAAATTTTAAACTCGCTAGCTAGTTCTTGAAAATACTTCATAATATTGCCCTTGAACAGGTGCTTTAGGCGAAATATGTCTTTACTCACCCAGTCTCTTGATACCTCAATGCCGACTACCTCTTGTAAATTCATATTGTTCCAGAGGGGGGAAAATTCTGTTGGCCCATCGTACCCCAGGATTGTTTTTATTGTATGCCATGTTTTAATGGCTAGTTTAGTGATCGCATGTTTATGGCAGAAAAAATCTGCTTCTAGGGCTTCGACTAGTGATTTATGTGGGTTATCTGTTAGCAGGAGTCGATTGTTAACACTACCTCCTTCGGCGGTTCCACATCCCGCCAAATGTTGCAGTTGTGCTGCTAAAAAGTATAGCCTTGGGTGTGGAACCGCCATTCCCCCCTCTTTTACTGGAAGTTGTAGGGTTTGTAAGCTTATCCTGGGTTGGCCTCCCTTCCATATAAGTTCCCTGAACAGAGAATCTATTTTTTTAAACCATTTATATCCTATCCATAATGGAGAATTATGTAGCAAATATAATAACTGCGGCTGCCAGATCATTTTTATTAAGTTGCACCGCCCTGCAACAGATAAGGGCAATCTTTTCCAGATATCGCACTTGTTTTTCCACTTCAATAAGAGTGGAGCAAGATTTAAATCAATGTACTGGGTAGGATCCTTAGTGATCCAGATCCCTAGATACTTAATTTTGGTGCTTACTGTTATTTGGGAAAGGCCTGGCGACATCAGAGGATCCACCGGGTCCAGCAGCAGCAAAGCTGACTTTGTCCAATTGATAGTAAGGCCTGAAAATTGGCCAAATTCCTCCATCAATTGCATCACTTTATCCAGTGCGTCCCCAGTATCCCCCAGGAAAAACAAGACGTCGTCTGCAAAAAGTGCGATCTTGTCTTCTCCATGATGTCTTCTGAACCCCGTTATGTCCGACCTCGCCCTGGCCATGATTGCTAGTGGTTCCATTGCAAGGTCTCAGACGTCTCGTTGTTAACTCTAATCTTAGCTCTTGGTTCAATATACAACAGTTTGACCCAATTAATATAGCAAGGGCCAAAGCCGAAACTATCAAGCTTTGGCAGCATCGAGTGACAACACTGCCCTGGGTCCTTTACTATCTGTTGGTGTATGTATATTTAAAAAGGTTTGCCTTGGATTATACTTTACTTGGAGTAGATGCCCAAAAAGAGCATGTGTGAACATTGAAGGTAAAAAAGATCCCTTAGGCCTCGTACACACGAGCAGACAGATTGGTTCAAATCTGTCCGTCCGACAGATTTGAACAAATCTGTCTGCTGGGATTTTGGTTTGCTCGCGTGTACACACGAGCAAACCAAAATCCCCGCCAGCAGACGGCGCGCTGACGTGTCGGTGACGTGGCGGTGATGTTGACGCCGCCACGTCACCGCACCAGGAAGTAAAACACTTCCGCGCATGCGTCAAATCCATTCGGCGGCGGTGCGGCGGCGGTGTGGGACGACATGTCTGCTGGTAAGTGTACTAACCAGCAGACATGTCGGGCGGACGGATTCCCACCCGATAGATTTCAAAGCATGCTTTGAAATCTGTCGGGTGGCCAAATCCGTCGGCTCGCCCGTACACACGATCGAATCTGTCTGCTGAAACGGTGCAGCGGACCGCTTCCAGCGGACAGATTTGATCGTGTGTACGAGGCCTAACAGCAAAGGACCTAAAAAAAATTCTCAACCTGCAAATTTCTCTGTAAATGTATCCAAAAGGAAAACACCAAGAAAGAATAATGTTAAAGAAAAGTCACAACAGCGCTAAAAAAATAATAATAAAAAAATGCATTAATTTGTTAAATGTATTTATATGTTATGTTACTTGGCCTAAATAAAGAGTAAATATATAAATAAATATATATATATATATATATATATATATATATATATATATATTTGAAACCCCCTATTACCCCTGGACACTAGTGGCTAAAGTCATTTAAATTTAAGAGAAGTTTCATGGTAATTTAATGCTGTGAGAATATTAAGGAGTCAGAAGACTCTTTATAGCTTAGAAAATATGAAACTACCTTTCTTTTATTTTAGGTTTCTGGTCTGTACAGTTGAAAAGCACATAACTTAAGTCCCACACTGCCTCCTAGGGCCAGATTCATGAAGAGTTAGGCTGGCGTATCCAGTCATCCGCCAGCCTAACTGTCACTTTAAGCCGGCGTTTTTGTTTTCTATAACCAGAAAACAAGAAACGCCGGGTTGGAGTTCCGATGCGATCGGCGTAATTGAATTTCGCCATTGCATCGTTACTTCAACTTAAAAATGGCGCCGGGGGGGTTCCCGCTGATTAACGCTGAAAAAATATGTTAATCAGCGGGAGTCGGAAATTCACGATCGTTTTCGGGCGCGACGCAGTGACTTTACGACGTTTCCGGAAGCGATACGCGACGTAAAGATAAAGCAGCCCCCTAGTGGAGTATCCTATGTTAAGTATAGCCGTCGTCATCGCGTCGGAAAAAAAACAATCGCGTCGTTTGCGTAAAACATTCATGAATGGGGATGTGACGTCATTGACGTTCACTGACAGAACTTGGAGCATGCGCACTGTGATGCATTGACACTCGACGCATGCGCAGTACGTTCGCCGCGGGATCGCGCTTAGTTTGAATACTACACGCCCCGTGCCCGCCCAATTTGAATTCCGCTGGCTCATTTGCGATGCGCTGCCGCAACTTTAGGAGCAAGTGCTTCCTTAATAACAGCACTTGCTCCTAAAATTTCGGCAGAGTAACGTAAATGAGAAGCGTTACTCCAGAGCAAAGATGCTCTCATCTACCTGAATCTGGCCCTAAGAGTGTATTTCAGCAGTATTTTTGCTAATAATGTGTCATCAAAGTGTGCTTAGGTGGCATCATGTCTAAATATAGCCTTGTGTCAGAATTATAGAAAAATAAAATAAAAAATAATGACTGTCTATGTTATAATCATTTTTGTAATGGTTGATGCTATCTATTAACCACTTTTCATAGAACTACCATGAGGATTGCAATGTGTAATATCTTTCATCATTCTCTGAAAATTGGCCTTGGCCTCTTTTATCCCAAATTGCTTCTTTAATTACTGTAACTTGTGTGTGGAGAAAGGATTTGTTTTGGTGCGATCTGTCAAAGGCACCTGTCACTGTCACTTGGTCAGGTTAATGATACTTACATATCATATACAGATTAGTCTCTCAATCAATGGATCAAACCTTGGTGCTGGATACATGTCCAATTTTGACACCTCATTAAGTTTTCAGAAGTCATTTCAGTATCATAATGAGCCAGTTGGATTTGAAACTAGCACTATAGAACACATGTTTATTTTTGGAGTCTTCAATTGCCCTGTGATCTGACATTCTTCTAACCTTAATAGAAATATCCGGCATTTGAGCTCCTGGGATCCAATAGGTCCAAAGCTAGATACTTTTTTTTTTTTTTTATCCACATCAGCTGACACCCGACCCGGAGACCGGTTCATGGATCGATCTTTGTCTGTCTCCATTAAACTGGTTTGCATCATCTGTGGTATAATGCTAATGTTTTTTCTTCTGTCACTCGTGTTTTTTTTTTTTTTTTTTTATATTTCATTTTCTAAAATAACACAGGTCCAAAGGAGATGCAAGAACTGATGCTCGTTTCACGACTTTGAAACGTAGGTACAACGCGACCTCACCAACATCAACCAGGATACATTGTGTTTATTTAAAAAAAAAAAACCCTCCCCGATAAACCCTCCTCCCCCCACCCACACTTCTCGGGTCTTTTAGGTTCAGCAGGCGCCCTAGAACAGGGGCTTCAACAAATATAGGGCTTAAATAATATTTTCACGTAGTTCCGGTAGGTATCTACGAGCAAAAGGGGCTGTGAGGATTGCTTGTTCAGACAAGCGGCCCCCCTCTCGGCCTATGTGGGTACCCTATACTCTCAATTGCTCAATATAGCTCCATTTTTTTTTTAAACACTTTCCACTTATTCCATTTTTCATGGAAGTCCCCACCTGTTTTAACGATACTCTCCTTCAAATCTTCAATTCTATAAGTTTCCTCAACTGCGTCTATCCACTCCCATATCAGGGGACACTCGGTGTTCTGCCACGTTTTAGGTATGAGCCGTTTCGCAGGCACAAATAAGTAAGAATTATAATTCCCCAATAATTAATTTAAAAAATAATCCTTATTTTGCACTGGGGGAAAAAATTGGGGGGAACTGGATGAGAAAAGGAAAAGTTCACTTGGGTGATATAATAAAAGACGGGGAAATTAGGACATTTGACGAGTTGAAAACCAGAACAGACCTTTGGGACTTAAACACATGGTGATACTTTCAACTACATCACTTTGTTCAGCACCTGCCCAGACCACTTTGGTCGAAGGAGGAGCTGAACTCACTGGAGAAATTAAGGCACCAAGAGAATTCAAAGGGCACAATTTCAAAAATATATAAGATATTAATAAAGTTAGATATATGTGAAAAAAGTATCTATGAAGATATAGCAATGTAAACAATGAAGATGGTTCGTATATTCCACAAAATAAATTGAAGTCTTTAGTTGGATGGTGATTATGTGCAAATTGATCAGTGAGGTCCAAATAAGGAGAATAACACCCGTCACCAAGAATACACCAAAAATGAATGGAGGCTTACCAGAAGGCAAGCTCAATAAGCTTGCGGCTATAAACCCTAGCCCGGGCCTTTAAAGGATCCTCAGCAAGTGTAGAATAGTTGTAAGGAACTCCAAAATTAGTAAAACAGGAACGAAAGAAAAAACTCACATAGTGAAGTATGTCTGAACAACTTAAAATGTGACACTATTACTACCACCACCGTATCACCCACATAAATTGAAGGCTTACCAGAAGCCAGAGAATGGTCTTCCTATGGCTAAAATACCCTTAGCCTGGGCCTTGAGTGATGACACTGCTAGCTGGATGACTAATCCTCTCAATAACTCGTCAGCGGTGATAACAATAAAGGATAAAAAAGGGAGCCCACATAGTGAAGTATGTAATAAAAAGGCTAGAATTTTAATAAAAATTGCACTTACAAAACATCTCGATAAGCAGGCAATAAGAAAACAAAAGCCGGCCGACTTAGATGAACGCCCGTTCCTCTTGGATCGTCACGTAGTTGCGTCAGCACGTCACCTTCCCGACGTACGTTTCGTCACACATTTGACGTCGTCTAGGGGCACGGGCGACGCACTGACGCACCGCGTGAAATACTGCACAGGAAAAACCAAGCCTCGATCTGAATCGGCAGATGGCTATCCCTATTGGCCATACAAAACCAATGAACCAAGCCTCGATCTGAACGACCGGGCTAGAAGTCAACAGATGGTGGTCTTGCGGGACCAAACCATAATTAAAACGCGAAAAAGTATAATAAGAAGTATATAACTGAAAGTGGGCCGGCCCATTGAAGGGCTCAGAGTTTATTACAACACTGAGCCTGCCTAAAGATATAGACTAGGCCAGTATATGATATACTTCATCATGAAAAATAGGAAAATACTGGACGGAAACCAGCACCGATCAGCACATAAACAACCCGATTAGTCTGTAGTCCAATGGATTGTTATATGTTGTAGTATATAAAAATGAAATTATAGAAATAGAATTAAAAAAGGAATATATAAAACATGTAATTAGAAAAACATATTTTTTATGCGAATATGCAAAAAAATATATATAAAAAATTATATTAAAAATATAGATTGGTCTGAGTTAACATAAGGCCAAATCTATAGATCAATGTATTGGTGGATATTTTATTGATTATTTATAGGCCACCTTAGAGGTCCACCACCCGAACCAGATCGAGTTCACAATAAAGTATATAAAACCTCTTATTTAAACAAATACATCTGGCAAATTAATAACACAAATATTTGTATGAATTATCAATAAAGGCATTGACATCTACCTCTACATTTAGCCCAAAGGGGGTGTAACTTTTAATTCTATGGATCCATGCCATTTCTAATTTTGAGATACTCCACACCAATGAGCTACCACGCCAATGGGGACTGTACCTATCTATTCCTAGGAACAAAGTTTTGGAAGGGTCCTTGTTATGAACCTGAAGGTAATGCCTCGACACCGGGTGTTTCAAAAAAACAGCTTTAATTCTAGTAATATGTTCATTTAGTCTGACCGAGAGGGGTCTCTTGGTCCGGCCCACATATTGTAGCCCACATGGGCATTGGAGCAAGTAGACCACCCCCTCGGTTGAACATGTAATGAATGGTTTAATTGTGTGTTCCTGTAAAGTGGTTGTAGAAATGAATTTATGGGTGCGTCTGTGAGGGCAACTACTGAAAGAGCAAACACGACATTTTCTACACTGGTAGCCCCCTGTATATGAATTGAGAAATGTAGTTTTTGCTGTGGGGGGTTCTAAAACATTAGGGGCCAGTTGGTGTCTCAAGGCTGACCCTCCTCTAAAGATCACCTGTGTTTTTTTCCGGTAAAATGGCACCCAACACTGGGTCATTTTTTTAAATGTGCCAGTGTTTTTTTTATTACATTTTTCACACTGTAGTGTTGGGTAGAGTATGTAGTGATGAATGGAGCTACAGCAAACCCCTTAGTCTGTACTTGTTTTTTGGTTAGTAAATCCATTCTGTTCCTTGTTTTAACCTCTTCCAATGAAGCCATAAGAGAATCTAATCTATATCCCTTTTCAAGGAATCTTTCAGTCAGGATGGCGGCCTGATTTAGAAAGTCAGCTTCATTTGAACAATTACTTTTGATACGAAGATACTGGCTTTTAGGGACGGATTTTAGCCACAATTCATGGTGGCAACTATCCATGGGAATGTATGAATTCCTATCGGTGTCTTTAAAAAAAGTACTGGTAGTAAATTCATTTTGGGAGATTGAAATCTTGAGGTCCAAAAAATTGATAGTAGATTGGTTGGCCTCAAAACTTAGGTGGATACCCCTGGGGTTGTTATTAAGGAAACCCATAAAAGATTGGAGATCCTGAAGGGAACCATCCCATAGGAGGAGGATGTCATCAATGTACCTGGCCCACAACTTGAGTTGGGGCTGATGGCAAACATAGACGACATCCTCCTCCCACATAGCCATAAACAGGTTCGCCAGGGAGGGGGCATATTTAGCCCCCATTGCGACGCCCCTATCTTGGCGAAAGAACTGGTTTTGAAACCAAAAATAATTCCTTGTAGCGGCAAACTGTAATAGCTCCATTATAAAACAAATCTGTTCGTCAAAAAGCCCAGAGTCTCGTCTGAGATAGTATTCTACAGCTGAAAGGCCTAGGTTGTGGGGAATCACTGTATATAGCGAAGTCACGTCAGCAGTGACTAACCACATATCTTTAGTAGGCCTCAATTCAGACAGTATGTTAATCACATGTCGTGAATCTTTGAGATGGGAGGGCATTTTAGAAACCAAAGGCTGGAGGAAAAAATCAATGTACCTGCCCACCCGGGAAGTGAGTCTATGCCACTCACTATGGGGCGTCCCGGGGGGCAGGTGAGGTGTTTAGAAATCTTGGGAAGATAATAAATCACCGGTGTTCTTGGTGCTTTAGGGATAAGATAAAGTTTTTCTTTTTTATTTAATATACCTTCACTGAAACCTTTAGAAACAAGTTTTTCAAGCTGTTTAACCACTTGCCGACCAGCCGCCGCAGTTATACGGCGGCAGGTCGGCACGGGTGCGCGAGAGCCCGTAGCTCTACGTCGCGCCTTTCACGGCCACTAGGGGGCGCGTGCGCGCCGCCGGCGGCCCGCGCGCGCCCCCCGCTCGCCCCCGAGTCCCGTGCGTGTGCCCGGCGGGCGCAATCGCCGCCGGGCACACGCGATCGCTCGTTACAGAGCGGGGAACGGGAGCTGTGTGTGAAAACACACAGCGCTCGTTCCTGTCAGCGGGGGAAACGCTGATTTTCTGTTCATACAATGTATGAACAGAAGATCAGTGATTCCCCCTAGTAAGTCCACCCCCCCCCATACAGTTAGAACACAAATAGGAACACACTTAACCCCTTCCCCGCCCCCTAGTGTTAACCCCTTCACTGCCAATGGCATTTTTATAGTAATCCAATGCATTTTTATAGCATTGATCGCTATAAAAATGCCAATGGTCCCAAAAATGTGTCAAAAGTGTCCGAAGTGTCCGCCATAATATCGCAGTACCGAAAAAAAAACGCTGATCGCCGCCATTACTAGTAAAAAAAAAAAATAATAAAAATGCCATAAAACTACCCCCTATTTTGTAAACGCTATAACTTTTGCGCAAACCAATCAATAAACGCTAATTGCGATTTTTTTTACGAAAAATATGTAGAAGAATACGTATCGGCCTAAACTGAGGAAAAAATATTTTTATTTTTTTTATATATTTTTGGGGATATTTATTATAGAAAAAAGTTAAAAATATTGCATTTTTTTCAAAATAGTCGCTCTGTTTTTGTTTATAGCGCAAAAAATAAAAACCGCAGAGATGATCAAATACCACCAAAAGAAAGCTCTATTTGTGGGAAAAAAAGGACGCCAATTTTGTTTGGGAGCCACGTCGCACGACCGCGCAATTGTCAGTTAAAGCGACGCAGTGCCGAATCTCAAAAAGTGCTCTGGTCTTTGGACAGCAATATGGTCCGGGGCTGAAGTGGTTAAGATAAGAATTTTTAGGGTCAGACGCCAGGGGGGGTATAGGTATCCCTATCACCCAGAATTCTATACATTTCATCCAAGTAATCTTTTCTATCAAGGATGACTATTCCTCCCCCTTTATCTGCGGGCCTGATAACAATCTGCTTATTTTCACAGAGAGAATCTAGGCCAGCCTTGAGATCTTGGTCAGACTTCATCTTTTTAATAGGAAGTCTGTCCAGATCCCTAATGACAATGTCCCTAAATACTTTGATGGAAGGGGCCACAGCCCCTGGGGGGTTATATAAAGATGCATTAGACAGATCAGTATGTAAAAAACCAGTGGAGGCCACTTGGCCAGTATTAGTAGGATTGGAAAGCAAATATCTTTTGATGTTCAATTTGCGTATGAACTTATGCATATCCATATAGGTCTCAAATTTATTGAGTTTCCGAGGTAATACAAACTTCAGACCTTTATCTAGAATTGATTTTTCAGATTGGTTCAAAGTTACAGTACTTAGATTGAAAATGCCAGAAGAGGTTATACTTTTTTTCTTTTTAAGTCGTATCCTTCTTCCCCCTCTGACTCCTCTATTGGGTCTCCGGCCCGTTTGATACCCTGGCTGGGTCGATGAAAACCCCACTGTTGGGGATCCTGGCCAAAAGAGCCAGGGCCCCCATAGGGATATTTGTTGTTCACGGGCTGGATCTGAGGGGATAGAGTGGCACCTCTAGCATTTACTGGATAGGAGGTATTATCTCTTCCGTAGAATTCCGTTGGGCCATCTTTATCACGTAAAGGGTAAAACCTATTTTGAATATCAACCTGATAGTCGCTATCTCTCCCATTAGTAACAGGTGGTTCAAAATGATTTGGGCCCATATTGTAACCATACGGGGGAGGGTATGGGAAAACAGGGCCACGAAAAGGTGGTGGTATCATTGGTGGTCCTCCCATGTAATTGGGGAGACCTTGTGGTCTCACTTGATTAGACCGTCCTTGGTCAAAACCTGGACGGTTGGAAGAATTAGTACGACCTCTACCTCCTCCAATGTTAGAATTAGATTTAGCACCCTTATGAGATGGAGGTAATGGATAATGCGACGATACACCGCCCATACCCCCTTGAGCCGCTCTAAAAGGGGAAGCCTGAGGCCTTCTACCGGATTGGAGTTGTGAGATCTGTGAACCCCTAGTTTGAGATTGGGGGTATGGAGTTTGTTGTACAGAAGGGGGGACATTAAGTTGATTAGTCTCCATATTATCACTAGCATTTTCTGTCAAAAGTTTTCTTTGCCAAACAAAAACTAATTTGTCATGATAATCTAGAAGATCTCTATTGTACTTTTTCTTTTTTTTTTAGTTTTTTGATCTCTGTCCTCTTTTTCTAGATATTTAAAGAGAGCTTGTGATTTCTCTTTATAATCAGTGGTATCGCGTAGAGGTATAAGTTTTTCTTCAATAGACTTGATTTCTTCATCGAGTCTAATGAGTTTTTGGTGTTTTCTCCCAATCAAGAATTGGAGAAATCTAACCCCCGCATCGTTAAAGTATTTATACCAATCATCTAATTGGATGTCACCTTTTTGGGGGGGAACCTCCCACCTCAAACTTCTAGGGACCATATCTTCTTTAACGTATGTTTCTAAGTAGGCTATATCCCACTGGGTGTGGGTCTCAGACACCGTGAGATTTTTTAACCTGGTGAAGATACCATTAAGGTCACCCTCATCTTCCTTATAGGACTCAAAAACACCTAAGGTATCAACCTTTTTGGATGCTCTATATGAAAAGATATCCATATTTGTAGAGTTGATATCTACAGTAGCAAACAGCTGCAGTAAGTGTGTATAATAACAGTGTAAAGAAAAAAGAAAAAATTACCGCGCTAAATATCTATAATAACAACAAAAAAGCTGCAACAGATGAGTGTTATACACACACAATAATAAATGCAAAAAAATGTGAAGTTGCGCTGTGAGAAAATTAACAAATAAACAAATAAGTATAGGTATACTGACTAAAAAAAAAGAAGTCGATATTAAAATACCAATTCTGTGGGGACTCAGTATATATGTGAAAAAAGTATCTATAAAGATATAGCAATGTAAACAATGAAGATGGTTCGTATATTCCACAAAATAAATTGAAGTCTTTAGTTGGATGGTGATTATGTGCAAATTGATTAGTGAAGTCCAAATAAGGAGAATAACACCCGTCACCAAGAATACACCAAAAATGAATGGAGGCTTACCAGAAGGCAAGCTCAATAATCTTGCGGCTATAAACCCTAGCCCGGCCTTTAAAGGATCCTCAGCAAGTGTAGAATAGTTGTAAGGAACTCCAAAATTAGTAAAACAGGAACGAAAGAAAAAACTCACATAGTGAAGTATGTCTGCACAACTTAAAATGTGACACTATTACTACCACCACCGTATCACCCACATAAATTGAAGGCTTACCAGAAGCCAGATAATGGTCTTCCTATGGCTAAAATACCCTTAGCCTGGGCCTTGAGTGATGACACTGCTAGCTGGATGACTAATCCTCTCAATAACTCGTCAGCGGTGATAACAATAAAGGATAAAAAAGGGAGCCCACATAGTGAAGTATGTAATAAAAAGGCTAGAATTTTAATAAAAATTGCACTTACAAAACATCTCGATAAACAGGCAATAAGAAAACAAAAGCCGGCCGGCTTAAATAATCTTTTCTCTCAAGGATGAATAGTCATCCTTCATAGAAAAGATTACTTGGATGAAATGTATAGAATTCTGGGTGATAGGGATACCTATACCCCCCTGGCGTCTGACCCTAAAAATTCTTATCTTAAACAGCTTGAAAAACTTGTTTCTAAAGGTTTCAGGGAAGGTATATTAAATAAAAAAGAAAAACGTTATCTTATTCCTAAAGCACCAAGAACACCGGTGATTTATTATCTTCCCAAGATTCATAAACACCTCACCTGCCCCCCGAGACGCCCCATAGTGAGTGGCATAGACTCACTTACTTCCCGGGTGGGCAGGTACATTAATTTTTTCCTCCAGCCTTTGGTTTCTAAAATGCCCTCCCATCTCAAAGATTCACGACATGTGATTAACATTCTGTCTGAATTGAGGCCTACTAAAGATATGTGGTTAGTCACTGCTGACGTGACTTCGCTATATACAGTGATTCCCCACAACCTAGGCCTTTCAGCTGTAGAATACTATCTCAGACGAGACTCTGGGCTTTTTGACAAACAGATTTGTTTTATAATGGAGCTATTACAGTTTGCCGCTACAAGGAATTATTTTTGGTTTCAAAACCAGTTCTTTCGCCAAGATAGGGGCGTCGCGATGAGGGCTAAATATGCCCCCTCCCTGGCGAACCTGTTTATGGCTATGTGGGAGGAGGATGTCGTCTATGTTTGCCATCAGCCCCAACTCAAGTTGTGGGCCAGGTACATTGATGACATCCTCCTCCTATGGGATGGTTCCCTTCAGGATCTCCAATCTTTTATGGGTTTCCTTAATAACAACCCCAGGGGTATCCACCTAAGTTTTGAGGCCAACCAATCTACTATCAATTTTTTGGACCTCAAGATTTCAATCTCCAAAAATGAATTTACTACCAGTACTTTTTTTAAAGACACCAATAGGAATTCATACATTCCCATGGATAGTTGCCACCATGAATTGTGGCTAAAATCCGTCCCTAAAAGCCAGTATCTTCGCATCAAACGTAATTGTTCAAATGAAGCTGACTTTCTAAATCAGGCCGCCATCCTGACTGAAAGATTCCTTGAAAAGGGATATAGATTAGATTCTCTTATGGCTTCATTGGAAGAGGTTAAAACAAGGAACAGAATGGATTTACTAACCAAAAAACAAGTACAGACTAAGGGGTTTGCTGTAGCTCCATTCATCACTACATACTCTACCCAACACTACAGTGTGAAAAATGTAATAAAAAAACACTGGCACATTTTAAAAAATGACCCCGTGTTGGGTGCCATTTTACCGGAAAAACCACAGGTGATCTTTAGAGGAGGGTCAGCCTTGAGACACCAACTGGCCCCTAATGTTTTAGAACCCCCCACAGCAAAAACTACATTTCTCAATTCATTTACAGGGTTCTACCAGTGTAGAAAATGTCGTGTTTGCTCTTTCAGTAGTTGCCTTCACAGACGCACCCATAAATTCATTTCTACAACCACTTTACAGGAACACAAAATTAAACCATTCATTACATGTTCAACCGAGGGGGTGGTCTACTTGCTCCAATGCCCATGTGGGCTACAATATGTGGGCCGGACAAGAGACCCCTCTTGGTCAGACTAAATGAACATATTACTAGAATTAAAGCTGTTTTTTTTTAAACACCCAGTGTCGAGGCATTACCTTCAGGTTCATAACAAGGACCCTTCCAAAACTTTGTTCCTAGGAATAGATAGGTACAGTCCCCACTGGCGTGGTAGCTCATTGGTGTGGAGTATCTCAAAATTAGAAATGGCATGGATCCATAGAATTAAAAGTTACACCCCCTTTGGGCTCAATGTAGAGGTAGATGTCAATGCCTTTATTGATAATTTATAAAAATATTTGTGTTATTAATTTGCCAGATTTATTTGTTTAAATAAGAGGTTTTATATACTTTATTGTGAACTCGATCTGGTTCGGGTGGTGGACCTCTAAGGTGGCCTATAAATAATCAATAAAATATCCACCAATACATTGTTCTTTAGATTTGGCCTTATGTTAACTCAGACCAATCTATATTTTTAATATAATTTTTTATATATATTTTTTTGCATATTCGCATAAAAAATATGTTTTTCTAATTACATGTTTTATATATTCCTTTTTTAATTCTATTTCTAGAATTTCATTTTTATATACTACAACATATAACAATCCATTGGACTACAGACTAATCGGGTTGTTTATGTGCTGATCGGTGCTGGTTTCCGTCCAGTATTTCCCTATTTTTCATGATGAAGTATATTATATACTGGCCTAGTCTATATCTTTAGGCAGGCTCCGTGTTGTAATAAACTCTGAGCCCTTCAATGGGCCGGCCCACTTTCAGTTATATACTTCTTATTATACTTTTTCACGTTTTAATTATGGTTTGGTCCCGCAAGACCACCATCTGTTGACTTCCAGCCCGGTCATTCAGATCGAGGCTTGGTTCATTGGTTTTGTATGGCCAATAGGGATAGCCATCTGCCGATTCAGATCGAGGCTTGGTTTTTCCTGTGCAGTATTTCACGCGGTGCGTCAGTGCGTCGCCCGTGCCCCTAGACGACGTCAAATGTGTGACGAAACGTACGTCGGGAAGGTGACGTGCTGACGCAACTACGTGACGATCCAAGAGGAACGGGCGTTCATCTAAGCCGGCCGGCTTTTGTTTTCTTTTTCCCTGTTTATCGAGATGTTTTGTAAGTGCAATTTTTATTAAAATTCTAGCCTTTTTATTACATACTTCACTATGTGGGCTCCCTTTTTTATCCTTTATTGTTATCACCGCTGACGAGTTATTGAGAGGATTAGTCATCCAGCTAGCAGTGTCATCACTCAAGGCCCAGGCTAAGGGTATTTTAGCCATAGGAAGACCATTCTCTGGCTTCTGGTAAGCCTTCAATTTATGTGGGTGATACAGTGGTGGTAGTTATAGTGTCACATTTTAAGTTGTGCAGACATACTTCACTATGTGAGTTTTTTCTTTCGTTCCTGTTTTACTAATTTTGGAGTTCCTTACAACTATTCTACACTTGCTGAGGATCCTTTAAAGGCCCGGGCTAGGGTTTATAGCCGCAAGATTATTGAGCTTGCCTTCTGGTAAGCCTCCATTCATTTTTGGTGTATTCTTGGTGACGGGTGTTATTCTCCTTATTTGGACTTTACTGATCAATTTGCACATAATCACCATCCAACTAAAGACTTAAATTTATTTCGTAGAATATACGAACCATCTTCATTGTTTACATTGCTATATCTTCATAGATACTTTTTTCACATATATACTGAGTCCCCACAGAATTGGTATTTTAATATCGACTTCTTTTTTTTAGTCAGTATACCTATACTTATTTGTTTATTTGTTAATTTTCTCACAGCGCAACTTCAAATTTTTTTGCATTTATTATTGTGTGTGTATAACACTCAGCTGTTGCAGCTTTTTTGTTGTTATTATAGATATTTAGCGCGGTAATTTTTTCTTTCTTTCTTCTTTTTTCAATAAAGTTAGATACACTGGGGGAACCCCCTTTTGTACAGAAATGGGAAAGGGAACTGGGAACACATAGAGGGGATAACACGTTTGCAAGATTAATGAAATGGACCCATTCGTCTTCCATTGATATGCGAACGGCGGAGACTAACTATAAATGTATTTCGGGCTGGTACATCACTCCTGATAAAATCCGCCATTATAAAACTGGCCAGCCAGCGGAGTGCTGGCGAGGGTGCACGGATAGAGGTACAATGGCACATCTGTGGTGGACCTGCCCGAAAATTCAGAAATTCTGGGAGGCGGTCCTGATTTACATCAAAGAGATTACAGGCAAGGAGTTAAAGAAAGATCCGTGGACCGTACTCTTCCATGGTAGCTGTGCGGAAATAAAAAGCTACAAGCAGTCTTTAGTTCCACATCTGCTGAATGCAAAGCTAGATACTTAAAGGCTTAAAAATAATGGTATATTTGTTTACATAGGAGAATCCCAGCATTTCTAAATTCATAAACTAAAGCTGGTCACTCAAGGGTTTTCTGCACTTGCCTTAAGTTTTTCTTGGCTATTGGAATACCTGTTGTGGTTCTCTATTGCAAAAGAAATATGTTCTTACAATTCTCTAGGAGGCACTTTCATGCTGTATCAAGAATCCTTCTTGGATGTCTGCAATATACGTCAGGGCTCAACATTTTCAAGTCCTGAGCTACTAGCCAGGCCTCAAGGGTTACTCGCCACCAGTTGTCCCACCCAGCCCGCCCCTAATCCTGCCCCTAAACACGCTCTCATAAAATTACACTCAAATGTATTATGCAGAATTAAGTTATTAAAATAAATATTAACAACAACTGTATCCAAGCCCACCAATGTAGGCTGTGTGTGTCTACAATGCAGCCTTGTGCCCATCAATGCAGCCTTGTGCCTAGTGTCCACCAATGCTGCCTTGTGCCCACCAATGCAGCGTTGTGCCTAGTGCCCACCAATGCAGCCGTGTGCCCACCAATGCAGCCGTGTGCCCACCAATGTAGCCGTGTGCCCAGTGGCCACCATGCAGCCTTGTGCCCACCAATGCAGTTTTGTGTCCACCATGCAGCTGTGTGCCCAGCGAGTGGCTATTGAAAAGAAAGCTGTTTCCCCTGCTGCGCTCTGAACACCTGGGAGGCTCTCTATCTCTTCCCCCTCCGGCCTCGGTGATCGATGGGAGAAGGACTCCCATTTGACACAGCTCACGGCTCACCTATTAGACTCCCAGGCAGCCCTTCCTCACCAGACCTCAGAATCCACTCGCAAAATGCGAGCAGGCGAGTGGATTTTTGAGGGCTGCTATATGCGACAGCGTCTATTACAGCAAGTATTACACATGGAAAAAAACGATTTGAACAACCAAATACCTAAGACAGTCAAGAGATTGTGATCCTATTATATGACCTGAAGAATGCGGTGTTCACACAAGGAATCGCAGCCCCTGCCAATTAATTGAAACAGGTTTGTAAGGCGTTCCCCTAACCATTATCTAAGTCTGATTACCAGGAAATACAGGAAGTGGTTGGTGGCAGATACTGTAACTAAAGGGATTCTAATAGCCTCTAAATACAAAAATTGCCATTTTATTTCCACACTGGACTTTATATGTTAAAGTGGAACTTAAAATTATATTTTATGAGCTCTTTAAAAAAAAAAAAAAATATATATATATATATATATATATATATATATATATATATATATATATATATATATATAAATGTTACTGAATCTACAGCTTCTTTTTTTTTTTAATCCATGCCTATGTTGCGATTTATTTGCCATTTTGCTGCCATGTAGTGACTGCTGCACGTATTTTGTTCACTTTTTGCAATCCTGACAAACCTCTCCATCTTTGAGAGTGTATTATGTTGGGTTCCTGGTTATTTTATTTTCTTCACTGATGCATTTTGATTTTGGTGGAGCAAGTTGAGCCCTATCTCAATCCAGATATGAGCACAAAAGCTGAGGCTCTCTCAGTTCTCTCCCTTTCATGGCTCCCGCTGCTGGAAATCACAGCCAGTGATGATGGAGTAGAGGGCAAAGCCAAGCTCTGCTCTGTTTGCCTTATCCAGTTAAAGGACTGCATCAGATTGTTTCTTTGCAGGACCATCTATCCAGCATTACTAGACCCTGTATACTGTATATCCTGTACTGTATATCCCCAGTTTAGCAGAGCAAACCTCAGAAAAACAAAGCTATTTGCACTGGTGATGGTCTAAGGGCACCATTACAAGTGAATGAGCTGTACTTTTTTTTTATAGAAAAAGTTTAAATCAATAAATACTGCACAATGATTTAATTATATTTGGAATTCTTTTTGGTTTATGGCTGAGTATGTAGAAAGTGGAAATTGATGATGGAAAGTAAAGAAAGACTACCAGAACCACTCTGGTTGAAAATATATTAGAACAAGCCTTCTTTAATTGGGGATCAAAACTTGTGGTGAGTGCCTATTCTATATGTACATGTGGTAAAGTTCATAGTGGAAGAAATAAGATATAGAAAGGAAGGGGGTGGTGTCTGCGCTGTAATGGTGAGGGAGGGGGGGGACGGGGGGGGGGTTGTGGGTGTGGGTGGGAATCAGGCAAGTGACTGGATGGTGGATGTGGTAAGTAAGGTGAGCTAAGGACAACATAATAACCAACATTATGAAATAAGCAATGTGAATTGATATACACAATAGGGGTGATTACCAATATGTACAAAAAAGTGACAAAAAACACTAGCCAGTGCAATGTGAGACCAATAGAAAAAACCTGTAATAAAGGCACAGTACTAAATCCAAACAAACTGTAAGACCAGAGAACATTCCATGGGGAAATGCCTCTGGATCCACAAAATTATGTGATGACTAAATAAATGAATAAAGTCTCTAGTGAAAAAACCCAAAAATGTCCAGGAAAGTCCAGAGTGGGATAGTGGTGCCAAGGAAGGGTGATAGCAGAAAACACCTCAGGTGGTCCCCAGCTCCTCACCTCAAGGCTATTGCACGGATAGCCTAAAACAACACCTCCCGGTGGAGGACAATGATCCCTCAGCAGGGAAAGCAGCAGAAGCACTCCTCAGCAGTAAATAAAGCAGATATAAAGCGGGTGAGTGACAGTACAAGGAACGTCTGTATGGGCAGCGTGTGTCACTCATACATCCACTCAGCAGAGGGTGATAGATGATGGGCCTATCTCCCACGAACAGCGAGTTCGTTCTTGGTCCGGAACTGGTATCAGGTACTCTCTTCTAGGATTGGCCAGATAGTCACTCAAAGCAATGGAACTCTCAGGTGGCATACATGATGAAAGAGAAACAAACCATAGCGCAATCCCTCAAGATAAAACACATTTATTAAAAGAATGACACTCACATTTAAAACGATCCAATGGGGCATGAAACAAACAGACGTCAGGTGGAACACTCTGCGTCAGGCGTATGGACTCTGTGGCTCCTCGATCCCTACGCGTCTCGTCACACCACGTGACTTCCTTAGGTCCCCTGGATGCTGAGGGATCATTGTCCTCCACCGGGAGGTGTTGTTTTAGGCTATCCGTGCAATAGCCTTGAGGTGAGGAGCTGGGGACCACCTGAGGAGTTTTCTGCTATAACCCTTCCTTGGCACCACTATCCCACTCTGGACTTTCCTGGACATTTTGGGGTTTTTTCACTAGAGACTTTATTCATTTATTTAGTCATCACATAATTTTGTGGATCCAGAGGCATTTCCCCATGGAATGTTCTCTGGTCTTACAGTTTGTTTGGATTTAGTACTGTGCCTTTATTACAGGTTTTTTCTATTGGTCTCGCATTGCACTGGCTAGTGTTTTTTGTCACTTTTTTTGTACATATTGGTAATCACCCCTATTGTGTATATCAATTCACATTGCTTATTTCATAATGTTGGTTATTATGTTGTCCTAAGCTCACCTTACTTACCACATCTATGCTATCTCTCTCTGCCCAGGACAGAGTTTTAGACGTCTGCTGCAGTATCCCCAGCCCACCTCCCAGCCCAACCTTCCTCCCAACCCATCCCCCTCGGTAGCGCAGGAGCCTTTCCATATATCTGGAAGAAATAAGATGTTTCATTGTTTTGTGGTGTTGGGATTGCTCTTTGACTTGGATTTTTTTTATAATCTTTCTTTTTTGGATTTAAATTGCATAATGGTATATAGACATTTGTATATTGCATTGAATTATTGCATCTCTCAATAGCTTATATATTTTGTCAATAATTAAAGGGGCACATATTTCTTGTGTTTTTATTAAAGTATACCTGTTTAACCACCTCAATACAGGGCACTTTCACCCCCTTCCTGCCCAAGCCATTTTTCAGCTTTCGGCGCTGTCACAATTTGAAAGACAATTGCGCGGTCATGCAACACTTTACCCAAATTAAATTTTTATTATTTTTCCCCACAAATAGAGCTTTCTTTTGGTGGTATTTGATCACCTCTGCGTTTTTTATATTTTTCGCTATAAACAAAAGAAGAGCAACAATTGTGAAAAAAAACAATATTTTTTACTTTTTGCTATAATAAATATCCCCAAAAATATATATATATAAAAAAAAAATCCTCAGTTTTGTCCGATATGTATTCTTCTACATATTTTTGGTAATAAAATTGCAATAAGCGTATATTGATTGGTTTGCGCAAAAGTTATAGTGACTACAAAATAGGGGATAGATTTATAGCATTTTTTTTTTAACTAGTAATGGCGGCGATCAATGATTTTTATCGTGACTGTGATATTGCGGCGGACACTTTTGATACTATTTTGGGACCATTCACATTTATACAGCAAACAGTGCTATAAATATGCATTGATTACTGTGTAAATGTGACTGGCAGGGAAGGGGTTAACCACTAGGGGGCGATCAAGGGGTTAATGTGTACCCTAGTGAGTGATTCTAACTGTATGGGGAGGGGACTGACTGGGGGAGGTGACCGATCTGTGACCCTATGTACAAGGGACACAGCATCGGTCTCCTACAGGATGTGGATCTCTGTGTTTACACACAGAGATCCACAGTCCTGCTCAGTTACTGGGCAATCGTGGGTGCCCGGCGGACATCGCGGCCACCGGACACGCGCATCGGGTTCCCAGTAACGCTCGCCCCCTAGCGGCTCGACAAGGCGAGGACGTCATATGAAGTCCTCCCAGAACAACAGGATTATCGTGCCGCTGTCAATTGAAGGCGGCCAGTAGTAGAGTGGTTAAAGGTACAATTTTTTTTCCTAAATAGCTTACTTTACCTTAGTGCAGTCCTCCTTCACTTACCTCATCCTTCAATTTTGCTTTTAAATGTCCTTATTTCTTCTGAGAAATCCTCACTTCCTGTTCTTTTGTCTGTAACTCCACACAGCAATGCAAGGCTTTCTCCCTGGTGTGGAGTGTCATGCTCGCCCCCTCCCTTGGACTACAGGAGAGTCAGGACGCTCTCTATGTTGCAGATAGAGAAAGGAGATGTGTGTTAGTGGGCATCCTGACTCTCCTGTAGTCCAAGGGAGGGGGCGAGCATGACACTCCACACCAGGGAGAAAGCCTTGCATTACTGTGTAGAGTTACAGACAGAAGAACAGGAAGTGAGGATTTCTCAAAATAATTAAGGACATTTAACCACTTAAGGACCATCTCCTGCAGATATATGTCGGCAGAATGGCACGGCTGGGCACAAGCACGTACCTGTACGTCCTCTTTAAGTGCCCAGCTGTGGGTCACGGGTGCGCGCCCGCAGCACGTGTCCGTGACCCGGTCCGAAGCTCCATGACCGCGGCCATAGGACCCCCGGACCCGATCACCGCCGGAGTCCCGCGATCGGCCCCAGAGCACAGTGGCAGCTTCATTGATCGTGTATTCCCTAATATAGGGAAACACGATCAATGACGTCACACGTCCAGCCCTGCCCCCATACAGTTAGAAAAACATATGAGGTCACACATAACCCCTACAGTGCCCCCTAGTGGTTAACTCCCAAACGGCAATTGTCATTTTCACAGTAAACAATGCATTTTTATAGCATTTTTTGGTCCCAAAAATGTGTCAAAATTGTCCGATGTATCCGCCATAATGTCGCAGTCACGAAAAAAAAAAAACGCTGATCACCGCCATTAGTAGTATTTTTTTTTTTTTATAAAAATGCAATAAAACTATCTCCTATTTTGTAAACGCTATAAATTTTGCATAAACCAATTGATAAGCGCTTATTGTGATTTTTTTTACCAAAAATAGGTAGAAGAATACGTTTTGGCCTAAACTGAGGAAAAAAAATGTTTTTTATATCTTTTTTGGGGGATATATATTATAGCAAAAAGTAAAAAATATTGAATTTTTTTCAAAATTGTCGCTCTATTTTTGTTTATAGCGCAAACAATAAAAACTGCAGAAGTGATCAAATACCACCAAAAGAAAGCTCTTTTTGTGTGAAAAAAAGGATGCCAATTTTGTTTGGGAGCCACATTGCACGCGCAATTGTCAGTTAAAGCGACGCAGTGCCGAATCGCAAAAACTGGCCAGGTCCTTTACCTGCATTAAGGTCCGGGTCTTAAGTGGTTAAAAGCAAAATCGAAGAATGAGGTAAGTGAAGTAGGACTGCACTAAGGTAAAGGAAGCTGTTTAGGAAAAAAAATAATTGTACCTTTACAACCCCTTTAAATATGGAAAATCAACAATTTCAGTTGTGTGAACTTACTTTTTCATATAACTGTACTGTACTAGGCTGTGCTAGTACTAGACATGTGCACACTGAAATATTTTGTTTCGTAATTTCATTTTGTCCGAAAAATACATTTATTTAGTTACTCCCGAAATTCGTTTTTATTTATTTTGTTTTCGTAAAAAAAATGCATTCGTCCGAAAATCCAAATTTAAGGTTGAATCTGTCATTGAAGTCTTATGGTGTCTGTCGAATGTTCTAAGAAAAAAAAAAGAAGAAGATTAGACAGAATCTTTAAAAAAAAAAATATGACTCTTCATGTCTCTTTATGTCGAATCTTCATGTCTCTTTATGTCGAATCTTCATGTCTCTCTATGTCGAATCTTCATGTCTCTCTATGTCAAATCTGTCATTAAAGGCTTATGGTGTCTGTCGAAAGTTCTAAGAAAAAAACTAAAATTGACAGAATCTTAAAAAAAAAAAAAAAAAAATTACTCTTCACATCTCTCAATGTTGAATCTTCATGTCTCTCTATGTTGAATCTTCATGTCCCTCTATGTTGAATCTTTTCTCTCTATGTTGAATCTTTTCTCTCTATGTAGAATAATATTGGACTAATAGAGTTAAGGTTAGGCACATTCGACCACAACGAAAATAAAGCATTTGTTTATGTCGGATCTTTTGTTTTTTCGTTTTCTGTGCTTTTGTTATCATTTGTTAAAATGAAAATACCTGAAATTCGGACGAAAACGAATGCACATGTCTATGTGCTACCCTAACTTAAATGTTTAAACTACGGTACCTTTTTAGTCCCAGGTGAAACAGACCTGGACCATCATATGCTGATGCTAATTCCATGCACTGGAGTAAGTAAATGAATGTGATACATATTACTCATGGATCCAGTATCCTTTTTTGAAGTGTTGTACTGGGAACATTGGGTTTGGGAATAAACAAAAACATAAAAATGTGTCAGTCGCATTGGGTAGCACCATTCAGCAGGAATAGGTAATGTAAGCATGTAAGGGGAGGCTAAGTTTTTTTTGTTTCTGAGCATCTAAATAAATAACCTATTCAATGTGTTGGTGCCCCATCACAGTACAGCCAGAGAAAAAGGTAGGTTCTAGACTAGGCTGTATTGTTTACTGCAGTGTTGTACATAGGGAGGTCCAAGACCTTGTTAAACTGGGGAAGAGATTTACTAAAACTGGTACACACAGAATCTGGTGCAGCTGTGCATGGTAATCAATCAGCTTCTAGGTTTTATTGTCAATGCTTAAAGGGACACTAAAGTCAGGTTTAAAAAAAAATAAAAAATAACAAACATGTGATACTTACCTCCACTGTGCAGTTCGTTTTGCACAGAGTGGCCCGGAAACCTGTCTTCTGGGGTCCCTCGGTGGCTGTCTGGGCTCCTCCTCGCAAAAGCTTTCCTTCTTCATGCGAGGGCGCTCGCATGGAGGAAAGCTTTTGCGAGCGCGCTCCCGTTATACAGCGGCGGCCATAGCCGCCGACTGTATCACTCGGCTCCGCCCCCCAGCGCGCCGCGTCATCCGCCCTGATTGACAGCAGCGCTAGCCAATGGCTGCGCTGCTATCAATCCGCCCAGCCTAGCCAATCAACGGCCAGGCTGGGAACCGAAGAGGACGACGTGGACGCGCCCGGGACATTCGAACGGTCAGGTAAGTACAACGGGGGCTCGGGGGGGGGGCGGTGTGTGAGATGTTTTTTTACCTTCATGCATAGGATGCATGAAGGTAAAAAAACTTGTACCTTTACAACCCCTTTAATTGCACAAGCTGACATTATAACCTGACTGGTTACCATGCATAGCTGCACCATATTCTGTGTGCACCAGTTTTAGTAAATCTCCCCCGCTGTCTGGCAAAGGTGTCTAGATGATAAGACACAATAATAGAACTACAAACCTTTTTGCAGGCAAGGCTATTCACATATAATGTAATTATTACAACTGTGTGTTAAGTTGTTTGTATACAGCAAAAAAGTGACAAAAACACTATCATACACTCAAGTAAAACACTACAGTTATCCGTTTATGTGCAGAGGATGGTAATGAGTGATGATGAAAAACAACAAGGTTAGGGGAAAAAAAAAAAACAGCACCAAACTCAATATGCATCCAAAGAAATGTTACCGCATTGCTTTAGATGTACTTTATACTTAATTATATTCTTACCGGCTATTACCGGCTATTTGACAGGTAAATTTGGTACAAAGAGTATATGCAAGGCACGTTGAAAAGCTTTCTGCACATTACCACCATATTTTTAATATGAATGAATCATCCAATTTCATTTAAAATCAATCAGACAAGTCGACTGGCTCATCTCTACTGCTGATATCCCATTAGCTTATTTTAGAGATGGGCAGCAGTCAAGCATAAGATACCGTAAGTAATGTGTCCTACCAAGTAACTTGACTTATCTTAAAATACTTCTTTACAAATGCCAGCAGCTCATTCTCCCTATCTCTTATCCAACTCACCAAACTCCAGATTCTAAGCACTGCTTTGAGCATTTACAGGTGAAATTGAATTGACTTTCTATATTTTGGCGATTAATATTTAGTGTTCCAAAGGGAACATTTCCCCGGGTCTATTCTGTAAGTGCTGCATGTTCCCCATATTAAAATGGTTTTACTATTAGATTGCAAAGAGAATAGCAGCATAAACCCCAGAGGGAAAGTGTGCTCTGGATTAGTATGGACAATGTGAAGAAAGAAACTACTGACAAGATTTCAATGCACATGCCCTAAGGTGTTAGTGAAAGAGAGGATGTTACAAGACTATGAATTAGCTGAATTTTCCCCAGAAGCTTGGATTAATAAGGATTAGGAACAAGTTCCCAGTGATAAGTACATTTTTTATACTTGATTTTGTTCTGTTCTTACATTCTGAATGATCAGAAATTAAGTAAAGCTGTTTTTCCAATTAAGAGTAATAAGCTCATGACAGCCCCCTGCCATCTGCGTCTTGGCTTCCTGTATGTTCAGTTGTGGTCTTGAAATAACAACATTATTCCTAATCCCATTACTTTAGGTGCTGAAACTCCTCAATACAGCACCCTTCAAACTGCAGTACTGCATTTACAACCATGTTAAAGCTATGTTTTCAGTTTCTTGCATGTATGGGACTGCAGAATGGATTACATGGGGCTAGCTCCACTTTTACTATGGCCATTTATATCCTTTAGAATTGTCTTTGTAAATGCCATGATAGAGGAAACAGCTGTAATGGTTCCTGCTTGCTTTTACAAATGAAATCTGGCACTAAAAGAATTAGAAGCCTAAACCCCTCTCCTGGTTTTAACTCTCTGCTGTTATTACTTGACTCCGGGGTCATTGGCTTCCAACAAGTCAACAGTGTTATTGCATTTTGCTGCAAATTTTCAGATGT
Source organism: Rana kukunoris (assembly GCA_029574335.1). Taxonomy (NCBI): domain Eukaryota; kingdom Metazoa; phylum Chordata; class Amphibia; order Anura; family Ranidae; genus Rana; species Rana kukunoris. The sequence continues at coordinate 386,968,716 of CM056050.1, read as the reverse complement.
AACTCTTAACTTAACTTAAAGACCTTTAGTTTGCAAACCACTGTTTTTTTTTTTTTTAATATGATGCATGTTTTCATCTGTTTTCCATCCTTTGTTGTCCTTTACATTGCTTTTAATCGGCAACCCTTTTTCAGCAATGTTCTGCCTACATGCATGTATTCCTAAAAAAAAAAAAAAATGGGTAGTGTCACTGCTAAATAGTATGAGATTTAATACATTAGTCCATCAATAAGTCCTTGAAGTGAATATTTAGTATATGTGGAGGGGGAGAGATGAAGAGATTACTTTCCGCAGTCCAAAGCCACCTTGGCCGCCTTTGAGGGGGGGGGTTGAAAGCAGACTCCAGATATGCAAAGAGAAACACAGGTGCCTCTAGGTTAGAACTAAACATTTTAATGACATACAGGTGAATTATCCACTTACATGGAGGTTAAGGAAGCAAGGCACAAGTCCATCCACACTGGCATGGTGTCTTCCTGCAAAAACGGCATTCTGAACAGCTGATTTTTCTGCCTGTGGGGGAGAAATCCTAGCCAGCAGGATCTCTGGGACCACAGTGATGAAACCAAGGCTTAGATCAGGCCAATGGGGAGGGCTGTAATGCGGCATCAGGCGTGATGACGTCACTCGTGGGTTGCAATGGCGTTTTGGAGCATGCGCACTGGTGGATGGGACTGATAACAACCTTATATATGCCTTGGAACACTTCCCACCTTACCATCCTTTCCACTAGGCACCGCGTTCCAGCCCTCACTATTGGCCTGATCCAAGCTTCGGTTTCATCGCCGTGGTCCCTGGTCCCAGAGTCCTGGTGGTTCCAAACTTCTTCCATTTACAGGTGATGTAAGCCACTGTGCTCATTGCTTACCCAGATCTGTGCCTCGATGCAATCCTGTCTCTGAGGTCTACAGGCAATTCCTTGGACTTCATGGCTTGGTTTGTGCTCTGACATTCAATGTTAACTAGGGGACCTTATATAGACAGGTGTATGCTTTTCTAAATCATGTCCAATCAACTGAATTTACCACGGCTGGACTCCAATCAAGTTGTAGAAACATCTCAAAGATGATCAGTGGAAACAGGATGCACCTGAGCTCAATTTTGAGTGTCATAGCAAAGGCTGTTAATGTACATGTAAAAAATAAAAAAATGTACATGTGATTTTTTTTTTGTTTTTCCTTTTTTAATAAATTTGCAAATGTAGCACTGCTGATTTGTTTTTTGGGTGGCATGTTACCTTGTGGCGCCATCTAGAGGTGTATGGTGAAAGTAGTAGTAACGGAATGTCCATGACAGGTGTCTTTTTCTGTGCTCTTTATTACCCAATCGGGTAAAAACAATAAACCTTGTGATGAAGAGTAGAGATTCAGCAGAAGGAGAAATATCAGATTCAGGCAATAGCAATAGGGAAACAGTCCTGCTCCCAAACAACACTTTCTTTCGCCACTCCAGCCTGTGTGGGTTTAGTATACCTGGACAGGTCTCTCTCACTGACCTGGCAGCCAGAGTATCACTTGGAACATAGGGAAAAGTCTCTGCCACAGACCCTCCTTAGAACTGAGATAGCTGAGATAATCCTCCTTAATAGATTTTACACCTGGATCTCTTTCAGGTAGTTTGCAGTTAGGTTACCGACTGATAGGTGACCAACGTCCAGCCTTTCAGTCCCTGGTTACCTTAATCCCCGGTGGATGGTCGAGGCCCTATTGGATCACCAGCCTCTCTTGGCTCTCCTCAGGTGGACTCCCCACCGAACAGCTTCCTCTCAAAGGAACAACGCTTGGCATCTTCTTAGGAGTAGGGACCCAGTGGATTACTGGGGCCCAGCTACAGCTCAAATGTTCCGGACCAACGTGGTCCCGGAACCAGGAACACCACGTGGCACGTGCACCCCGGCCTGGAAGGCCATTTTGCCAGGGCGCCGTGGTATGGTCACCCTGAAGGTGGGTGCCACACTGGAAGAAGACCCAGACCAATGGAGTCTGTCTCATAAATACCCTCCCCCAGAATGAACATCGAGGAAAACTCCTCCTGATTGGTTGCTGGGAAAAAGCACCCAAACCTCGACTCCACTGCTGCCACCTGTTGTCCTGAGGTGAGAGCAGCACCCCAGAAGCAACAGAATGAGCCCACAGCACAGCCAAGCTGAGACAGAGACCCAAATCTAAACAAATCAGCTTGGTCAGAGCAAACTAGCTCCATGACCCTCTCTAAATTTAAATTAGCACCTGTTCTTAGAAGTAACCAGGGGCTACACAAAGATTTAAAAAAAGTCTTTCTTATTGTCATTAAGAGGTATTATTTGTAGAATTTTGAGGAAAATAATTAATTTAATCAATCTTGGAATAAGACTGTAACATAATACAATGTGGAAAAGGTAAAGCACTGTAAATAATCCAGATGCACTGTATATCCTAAGCTATAACAATTTGTCATGTAATAGTGATATAAATATATATTTCTCTATAACTGGTTGTAGGGACTGAGGGTAAAACCTAGAACTTGATCTAACTTCCCTTTGTACAAGCCTACCCCCCCCCCCCCTCCCAGAACACTCTTTCTGCTTTATTGGACAGTGGTTGTCAAAGAAGGCAAAAACAGTTCCACCACAAAGAAGCTAATGCCTAGTACACTCTGACCAAATGTCGGATGGCATCAGCCGGTTCAATAGAAACCATCCAACATTCAGGCCCATGTGTATGGCAGCCGATTCAAAAGAAGGGTCTGACGGTCAAAGGGTCATGACCAAAAAAGGTCTGCAATAGGCTCCCAATCAGCGTTCTCAGCTAATGGCTGAGAGCTCTGACTGGAGTCTTCTGGTGGGGGGGGGGGTGACCCTCTGTCAGAACACTGGGGGACATCGCTGTACTAACACTTCATTGTTAGTTTAGCAGCTCTGACCTGAGCTGTCAGTTTTTTTCGTTCAACCCGCTGGATTGAACACAAAAAAAAAAAACTAGTAGTGTGTATGAGATGAGCCTTAAGTAACAAAAGCAATGACTTGTGCTTGTTGAAATTATTATTATTATTATTATTATTATTATTATTATACAGGATTTATATAGCGCCAACAGTTTACGCAGCGCTTTACATCAGGGAAGACAGTACATTCACAATACAAATCAAAACAGACACAACCTCCTATACAAAGTCCAGTTCAGACACCCAAATTGGAGCTCTAACATGCAGCTTCTATCTGTTTCATGCCTAAATGGCAAAAAAGCCACATACTGCATTTTAATTACATCGTCATGTTTTCAGTGTTGCAGAAAAACACAAAGCTGGTTGGCAACAGGCACACAACCATGGGATAACAGGCAGAAATTATTGTATTAATGACCAACAGACATGAATAATAAATAACCAAACTCATTTATTTGGAATAAAATATGGCCACGGCCTTTATTAATTGGTTTAATATTTTTTTTATTTTTATTTAAAATGTTACCAATAAAAATTATTTCAACCATAACAAATAAATATAATGACCATTTTAACAGTTCAGCTATTACAGCTCAAACTGAATTATAACAACTCAACAGTATCTATTCACTTGTCCCCCTTTCACAGGAAAGGTGACCCACCACATTAAAAAGGCAGCGACAAGGGGGGGGGGGGGGTTGGGGAGCTCTTAAAGCTATATCTTCTGCTAGAGACTGGCCACAAACCCTGTTACAGACCCCTTAATATAGGGTCCACAAGGGGTTATGGAATGTTCCTTGGATTTTCAAAGCTCCCTCCACGGCAGTTACCCCTCTCCTCTCTTAGAGCACAAGCCCTTCAGCCCTGTGAGGGACACCTGAAAACCTTGTGCAGCCGTTATCCCATGAGTAAAAGGGGGACCTTGAAACCCTTATTCCCTTTTCCCACATGGATAACAGGTAGTAATAATTTTATTATTGACCAACAGACATGAATAATAAATAACCAAACTCATTTATTTGGAATAAAATATGGCCGCGGCCTTTATTAATTGGTTTAATAAATATACATTTTTTATTTAAAATTTTACCAATAAGAATTATTTCAACCATAACAAATAAATATAATGACCATTTTAACAGTTCAGCTCAAACTAAATTATAACAACTCAACAGTATCTATTCAACTGTCCCCAAAAAAAAGAATGTCTGGAGATCATTATTGAGGATATCCAGACCGATATCAGAGAGATGAACACCATCTCTCCAATAAAGGCCTTTCACACTCCCTTCTAACTCCGAATGGCCATAGGAAAAACCATAACCCAGCAACATAAACTTTTCCACAACTCTATTTATCCTTTTGCCTATTTTCTCAAAAGGGCGGAAAACTTCAGACCTAACCATGTAAGTCTTGGAATGATTTCGGAGAAAATAACAACCGATCTGGGATACATAGCTTTTATAAAACAAAGATAATGTTTAATCTGGAAAATTAAATTCAAAGTATTTTGACTTCCTTTGTCGTTACCCCCTAAATGGATAATTAAAATGTCAGGAAGAGGGTAAGGCCTTGTACACACGAGTGAATAAATCCGCTGAACATGGTCCGACGGACCATTTCAGCCGAAAAATCCGCTCGTGTGTAGGGGCAAACGGACCGTTTTGGCCGGATTCCTCCGGCGGAAAATTTCCAAAGCATGCTTTGGAATTTTTCCGCCAGAGAGCTGTCCGTCAGATATGTCCGCTGGTTAGTACGGCAAACCAGCGGACATATCTGCCCGCACATGCGTCGTATCCTGTGAATGGATCCGACGCATGCGCGCGGAAGTGTTTACTTCCTGGTGCGGTGACGTGGCGGTCACGTGTCGGCGTCAATGTCACCGCGCTGTCCGCCGGCGGGGAATTTGATCCGATGGTGTGTACAGCCATCGGATCAAAGCAATCCGGCGGACAGATCCGATGGGAACGGTCCGTCGGACCGTTCCCATCGGATCTATTCCCTCGTGTGTACAAGGCCTAACTGTAAGCCATAATTCCCAACTCGGTCAAAAGTTCCCCCCAAACCATTCCCTGTTTACCATGGCAACAAATTCAAAACAGACCCGGATCCAAATCCAGCCATTCCGAATAAATTCTTGAAGATGCCCGTCTTTGTGCCCAAAAGATAAAAGAGTGACCATTTATCCACACAACATGTCGACCACCTAGAACAATTAAAAATAAATAGTTAGGTCGCACATATAACTTGAAGGCATCCGATTTCCACCTACCTATTTTTTTTAATACTCTTAGCTTCTAAACTCATCCTAGCTGCTTGTTGCGGCACCAATCCTAAAGGAATGTAATGACAAGTTTGCAGCACCCAACTTCAGGCGACCGAGCGCTTTACAAAGAACTGCCCGGAATTGGAAAATCGTCAATGGCAAACCAGACTGATGTATCAATAAAAAAATTCACCCATATCCGGCCTAATATCCAAATAACATTTCATCAATAAAACTTGGCATACAAGCTTATTGGAGCATGTATCCAACGTGATCCAAGAGCCCTTCCCAAGTTGATTCCTAATGAACAGTTTGATAGAAGTAGGGGTAAGAATGACATCTTGTCTTTTAAGACCAGAAAATGCCTGGACATTTTTAGGGACAAATTCAGATACCCTAAGAGCAGCGAAAAAACATACCAAAAATGCTATACGGAAAAGATTGGCTTCGAAAGGAGAAAAACAAACACATTTTGAAATTTCGCATAACTGCAATAAAATATCTGCCGTGATAGGCTTCCTCTTGTCCGCTGAATATGTAGCCTTTCTATAACCTTTTAACGCTTGTCGTATTGAGGAGAATTGAAAAAAAGACGGCAACAAATTCAGTTTAAGAAAAAAGGATACGCAGACAAGGTTTTATTTATATGAGACCAAGAGTAATTCTTAACCATCGAACTGTTCAAAAAGGACAATGCCAATTGTTCTGAAAAATCCAAAGAATCATGGTTTAAAAAAGCAAGGAATGATTGCCACAGCCACCATGCAGATTTGTAACCACACCATGTTGAAGAGGCCAGAGATTAGACATGTGCACAGTTTTTGTTCTGTTTCGTATCGTTCCGTTTTTTCGTTTTCGTTCGTTTTTCGTAAGACGCCCGTTTTCCTGTTTGTTCCCGTTCGTTTTTCGTATGACGCGATTTTTTCGTATTCCGATCGTTTTGTATTTTCGTTACTGTTTTATTTTCGTACATGCGGGATGGTTCGTTATTCTGTTTAATTCATGTTCGTTACTTGTTAGACAATAATTTTCGTGAATTTTCGTCAATGATTTGCAGTATCTTGAAAACCCTTTTCTTTTGCTATTTTCAGTCGTATGTTCATATGACATCTATAACAAAATATTTGCATTCTGTATTTTAAATTCCTTTTTTCTGTTCGTATTTTGGATTCAAAATACAGCATGCAAATCTTTTGTTATTAGTGATGAGCGGAATACGCCATATTCGATTTCGCGATATTTCGCGAATATATAGAAGAATATTCGCGAATATTCGTTAATATCGAATATTCGTGATATTTTATCAAAAAAAAAAAATGCGAAATTTCGCTAATGTGAAACTTCGCTAGTGCGAATGCGAAATTGATTGCGAAATTTCGCTATTTTTTTTTTTGATAAAATATCACGAATATTTTATATTAACGAATATTCGCAATATTTTATCAAAAAAAAAAATTGCGAAATTTCGCTAAAGCGAAAGCAAAATTGATTGCGAAATTCTCGTCAACACGCGAAAACGGAGATCATTTCCTGGATTACTAAACTAATAGGCACTAAACACTAACTCTACTTACACAAACTTATATGACTAAAACTAAAGCTAATTTTTTTTTCATACACAAAACACAGAAGGGCAGAGAACGTATTCGCGAATATTCGTAATACGAATATTCGCATTGCGAATATTCGGCAGCATAAAAGGATCGCCTCAGCTACTCGGCCCAGGGTCTCTAATTATACCATCAATGCTTTTAGACGTCGATGGAGATCAGATCACTAGGATGTGATCTGTTTTAAAAATAAGTTTGAAAAAATACGAATATTCGCAATAGCGAATATTTACCGCGATATTCGAGTTATTCGCGAATACTCGAATATGCAATATTCGTAACGAATATTCGCAGTGCGAATATTCGTGAGCAACACTATTTGTTATAGATGTCAAATGAACAATGAACATAGGACTGAAAACAAACAGAAAAAGGATTAAAACAAAATACAGAATGCAAATCTTCTGTTATAGATGTCATATGAACAATGAACATAGGACTGAAAACAAACAGAAAAAGGATTGAAACAAAATACAGCATGCAAATCTTTTGTTATAGATGTCATATGAACAATGAACATAGGACTGAAAACAAACAGAAAAAGGATTCAAACAAAATACAGAATGTAAATCTTTTGTTATAGTTGTCATTTTTGTTCTTTTGCCGTTTTTGTTTTGTCGTTTTTTTTTCGTCGGATCATTCGTTCGTATTTGCGGTTGTTCGTTATGCGGCTCATTCGTAATCTCGTAGTTTTCGTATTTTGGTGCTTTAATTTTTTCGTATGTACACATTATCCTGCGGGTACGAAAATGAACATTTTCGTACGAAAATAACATTCGTACGAACGGGAATGCACATATCTACCAGAGATTTAATTATATTATCATAGACTAAAGCATGTTCCAAACCTGTTGTGCGCACGCAGTTCCGATCCCATCTGCCTCTGGAAAAAGCTGGAAAATACTATTAAATTGAAATCTGGATAGGGAATCATCAATCACATTTTCTCTTCCTGGAACATATTAAGCTTTGACCCATGAATTTAAAGATAAACATTTATACACCAAATATCTCAACAAAATTATGACTTTGTGTTTAGATTTAGAGAGAGTTAATGGCATAAAAAAACACCTTTATTGTCCGTACTACATAAGAGCCTTTTATTTTAATTTTTTTTACCCCATATCTCAATGGCCACAATAATTGGAAATAGTTCTAATAAAACGCTATTAGACAATAGATTTTTCAATTTCCAATCCATAGGCCAGGGCTCCGCACACCAATAAGTTTGCCATATGGCCGCGAATCCCAAAGATCCTGAGTCAGTGAATAACTGAAAATCTTGATCTAAAACAAATTCTCCTTGCCAAACAGAACGTCCATTAAAATCTATTAAAAACTTTTGCCAGACCAACAAATCCTCCCGAATATCAGCGGTAATTCTAACATGGAAGTATGGATTCTTGAAACCCGAAATGGCCATGTAAAGTCGTCGCAAACAAATTTTCCTCATAGGAAGAAATCTACTAGCAAAAGCAAGTAGGCCCAGCAGTGACTGAAGAGTTTTTAAATAAACTTTCGGAGAACGAAGGATAGTACTAATTAATGTACACATTTTCTCATTTTTTTTCAATAGGAAGCCTAATTTCCATTGCCTCGGTATCAATCGTGATATCTAAAAATGTAAATTTCATAAAGAAGTGCACTGTCCCATCCCAGCTGGTCCCAAAAATAAAAAATCATCCAAATAGTGAAGCACACAATCACATATCACCATCTTAGACACTACCCATTCAATGAACGACTAGAAACTCTCGAAATAGAAACAAGAAAGAGAGCATACCATTGGTAGACACCTGTAGAAATAGTATCGACCATCAAAATGAAAACCCAATGAACTAAAGCTGTCAGGGGAATAGGGAGAACCCTAAAAGCCGATTTTATATCTGCCTTAGCTATTAAAGAACCACCACCCATTTTTTGCAGCAGACAAACGGCATCTTAAAAAGACGTATATGACACAGAGTAATACTCCATATCCAATTGATCATTCAAAGAATGACCTCGAGGGTAAGAAAAATTATGTATAATCCTATAAGTCCCTGGATCCTTCTTTGTAATAATACCCAACGGTGACAACAAACTTTTTTAAAGGGAGGTGTAGCAAACGGACCAGATAATCTACCTTCTTGAACTTCCTTATTATTATTATTATCCTTAACAATGTGGGCCAAGTCATTGACCGATTTTAGATTATTAACCAAAGTACAACCCAAACCATTAAACAAAGGCAATTTAAAGCCAATACTAAAACCTTCAGTGAGCAATTAAGCCGTCCCCCGGTCGGGATATAACTGCAGCCATGGTTCCATGTTTTGAAGGATCATTGGAGTGAAAGCTTTTAAGAAAGGAATCCTTGGCCGGTTGTTGTTGAGGTGATGTAGATGTTTAAAAACATTTCAGGACTGGATGCAGACCAGAACAAGAGGCACACTCATGTCTAAACCTACATGAATTAGGCCATTTGCACTGCGTATCGTTGAAAGCAAAACACATGCCCTTTCTGTATGAGTAGAAGTGGATGGCAATGTATTATTTACCCAAAGTACAATAGGTCTTTGAGGGACAAACAAGTTCAACCAAAGCCTGACATCCTTTTTACCCCACTGAATTGATGGGTGTACTGCCATTTTTTGAATAAAAGACTCATTGTAGAAAACCATGCTAATCCCCCAAAATTCCTATAAGCCTCCAAAATTACATCTATATGTTGAAAGAGTCCCGGACTTTTTTCCGGAAATCGTTCATACATGACTTTAGCATAAATAGAAAATGCTTGTAACCAATTAATAAACGTTCTAGCTATTGGACATTTCTTATCGTCGTCAATTTTGTCTTTGTCTAAACGGTAATGATATTCTTTCTGTTTTGGTAATAAAGACAAGCTATCCATAAAATCCCCATTCCATATATTCTCTTTTGTACCGTTAACCAAATGGAAACCCAAAGGGGACAAAGTACAAGGCATAGTCTATTTCCCAAAACAATCAGGCACTTTATGTGACATAGGTTTCCTCTGAAATTGTTTTGGAGAAGCAAGTACTGTCTCATTAAGAAATTGAGTCTGTTCACCAACATTATTTACTTCAGAAGCCCAAACTGAAGCAGCTGCAGAATATTCATCAATCCCAACTTTTCTATGTGGAGCGACTTTCGTTAAGCTAGCAGCTAAATGAGATAGCGTATCGGATAATGAAGACAAAACAGCCATTTGATTAAACTCACCAGGTGTTGGCGCTTGTAAGTCAGCCATCACTGAACTTTGACTCGCGTTCACAACACTGCCATCAATAACCTGCCCAGCTGTTGAAAAGCCTGGGTAATGTCTCCCTTTCTAAATGGGTGCTTCATAATGTTGCCCAGATGTTGCAGACATAACAAATGGCGCAGACTGACGGTGTCGGACATGTTCAAGCTCTGCCCCTGGAGGGCTCCAGCTCCCTCTGCCCCGGCGGCTAGAGGGAGCTGGAGGACTGTAAGGTCTTTTCTTGCTTTTCTTTCTTTTGGTCCGCCTCACGATCTTGATTGCTCCGCCTCCGGTGTTCTCGCCGCTCGGCCCCGAAAACAAAATATCATGCGTCACAACCTCTGCTTCTTCCAACGCTTCCGCTGGGACACCAGCCTCAATTTCGCCATCTTCGGACACTGGCTCCTCGATCAGGGGGAAACCAATGTCTTCCTCCGCAGTTCCAGTAAACAACGGTAGGGAGAGACATCTTCTTAGCCATCGCTCTCCTCTTTCGGCTTCAGCCTGCTCCAGAAGCTCTCTCAGTAATGTCTTCATGTCGCAGCAGCGGAGCTCTTAAAGCCATATCTTCTGCTAGCGACTGGCCACAAACTCTATTACAGACCCCTTTATATAGGGTCCACAAGGGGTTCTGGAATGTTCCTTGGATTTTCAAGGCTCCCCCCCACGGCAGTTACCAGGCTCCCCTCTTAGAGCATGAGCCCTTCAGCCCTGTGAGGGACACCTGAAAACCTTGTGCAGCCGTTATCCCATGAGGAAAAGGGGGCCTTGAAACCCTTATTCCCTTTTCCCACATTCATGCTAGTGCATGCTCATCCATTTGATAAGGTATCACCAAGGTAACAGAAAGCAATCCAAACACAAAATCACTGTAATAGTGGGCACAAAATCCACCAAAGGGGAGATTCTGCAATTAATTTAAATCAAGAAGCAATTTCCCACTATATGAGCCTTTTTTAGTGTCTGTAGGGCAGCATCCTGTAGTCAATGTTAGGCCGCGTACACACGATCGAACATGTCCGCTAAAACTGGTCCGCAGACCAGTTTCAGTGGACATATCCGATCATGTGTACGGCCTAGCGGACAGGTTTCCAGTGGACAAAAGTTTTAAAACATGCTTTAAAATGTGTCCGCTGGAAACCTGTCCGTCGGACATGTCCGCTGGTTAGTACGCCTAACCAGCGGACCGAAATCCCCCACATGCGTCAAATGGATTCGACACATGCGTGGAAGCATTTTACTTCCTGGTTTGCGGATGTCGCGGCGTCAACGTCACCGCCACGTCACCGCGCTGTCTGTCTGCAGGGATTTTGGTTTGATCGTGTGTACACACCATCAGACCAAAAGATCCCCGTAGACATGTCCGATGAAAACGGTCCGCGGACCGTTTTTATCGGACATGTCTCCTCGTGTGTACGCGGCCTTAGACACAAATGATCTGAAAAATACAATCCTTATTTAATTTAAAATCAGGAAACTGGCAGTCCTAACTGATGACACAATATATTAATCCGGTCAATCATCTACTAATATTATAATATAGTAAGTGAGCTAACTTTTATTATTCTGTGTGAATCAAGACAAACTTTGTCAATTTTGATATTTTCAATCATTTTCATTCACCTTATCACTATAGTTGGGTATTTATGAAATACTTTTTACAACCTCCAGCATGGAGATAGTTAATATACAGTATATATATATATATATATATATATATATATATATATATATATATATATATATATTAACTAGCATAATTTAATGTTCCCTGACAGTTATGGCTTTCAGATATGAATAAATCTGACAAAACTCTATGATATTCTGACTTTTGACAAATGCTTGTTAGCCCTACCATTTTATAATCTGTACTAGAAAAATAAAATTTTCGTCTACATGGACCCATACTGATTTTGGCAGAATATAAGTTTAATTGTCTTCAAGGATGCCAAACTATATATTGGTACTTTGGAGGATTTTTTTTATATCAACCCAGGATCTGTGGATGAGGCACCACATCCCAAAGATGCACAGAATATTTTTGGGATATATAAATTGGATTTTTAAGGTGCCAGATAGTCTGGGACAGGTCATCCCCTGGCTTCCCTCATTGAGTGGCTTCTTCCAGCAGGACAGACAGCACAGGATCACCTCCAACGCACAGGCCCCAGCCAGGATAACTGGGCCTACTTGACAGGAACACAGCCTCAGACTAACGTGGTCCCGAGACTGAAATCTCGCACACCCACCTCGCGCCAGGAGGGCCACGAGGCGAAGGACCCTGAAAAATGGTGTCTGTACCGCTGCTGAGGAGGGACAGCCAATACACCATGGTACACCTGCGTTTTAACATGGGCCTGAAGTGGTTATGCCACCCACAGGCAACAAGGGAAAATACTACCAGGCAGTACCACAGTCAGAACAGAGGCAAATTTGTACACAATTCAACGGGTCTGGGCCCAACTATGGGCTTAAACATCCCCTAAATTTGAAATAGCGCCCCCATCTTTGGGAGCCGGGCACTACATACATATAATTTGCCAATTACTCTTGATCTGATGCAGGGTTAACCTGCATTAAATATGTATACAGCTTAGATACTAATCCCCTTGGTCCCTGAGTTCTCAATATTCCTATAAGGGGGAACATGAATATGCTGATACTTTTGCTACCAAATTGGGCAAATGCCTTAGCTGTAGAAATCTATAAAAAAATTGCCTACTAGGTTATATTAAGTTTTAAAATAATCAAATGAACATATATTCCCACTTTGATATACCTGTTCCAGGTTACTATTCCTTTTTGCTTCCAAAATGTATTATCTTGTAGTATATTTAATTCTGCGAACAGGGGGTTATTCAACATAGGTAGTTCAGATGGAGTATCCCTGATTTTTTTTTTTTTTTACCTACAGTAGTGCCATACTGACCGTATCAATGTAAGCATGGGATTTTAAACCTTGGTAATTGTGTACACCTTGCCTCTAATGCTATCAGTAAATTATCGGCCTGAAGGATATTTAACTTGCGGACTTGCGGACCGCCGCATGTACATATACGTTGGCAGAATGGCACGGACAGGCAAATTGGCGTACCTGTACGTCCCTGCCTAGACGGGATGAGGGGGCGACTATTCGTTTCTAGCCACCCCCTCGTGATCACTCCCAGCCAATCCGCGCACTCCCCCGCCCTCTGCCTGTGTTAAAGTGTAAACACAGGAAGGGGGAAGTGATGTAACCTCTCCTCGTGGCGGTCTTCGGACCATATTGCTGCCCAAAGAGCAGAGGACTTTTTGTGATTCGGCACTGAGTCGCTTTAACTGACAATTACGCAGTCATGCGACGTGGCTCCCAAACAAAATTGGCGTCCTTTTTTTCCCACAAATAGAGCTTTCTTTTGGTGGTATTTGATCATCTCTGCGGTTTTTATTTTTTGAGCTATAAACAAAAATAGAGCGACAATTTTGAAAAAAAAATCTATATTTTTTACATTTTGCTATAATAAATATCCCCCAAAAATATATAAAAAAACATTTTTTTTCCTCAGTTTAGGCCGATACGTATTCTTCTACATATTTTTCTAAAAAAAAAAATCGCAATTAGATTTTATTGATTGGCTTGCACAAAAGTTATAGCGTTTACAAAATAGAAGGTAGTTTTATGGCATTTTTATTAATATTTTTTTACTAGTAATGGCGGTGATCAGCGTTTTTTTCAGTACTGTGACATTATGGTGGACACTTCGGACACTTTTGACACATTTTTGGGACCATTGGCATTTTTATAGCGATCAGTGCTATAAAAATGCATTGGATTACTATAAAAATGCCATTGGCAGTGAAGGAGTTAACGCTAGGAGGAAGGGAAGGGGTTAATGTTCCTGGGTGTGTTCTAACTGTATGGGGGGGTGGCCTCACTAGGGGAAATCACTGATCTTCTGTTCATACATCGTATGAACAGAAGATCAGCATTTCCCCCGTTGACAGGACCGGGAGCTGAGTGTTTACACACATAGCTCCCGCTCCTCGGTCTGTACCGAGCGATCGCGTGTGCCCGGCGGCGATCGTACCCGCCGGGCATACGCGCGGGACTCGGGGGCGAGCGGGGACGCCTAGTGGCTGCAGAAGTAGCCGACGTAGAGCTACGGGCTCTCGCCCAGGAGAGCCGACCTGCCGCAGTAAAATGACGGTGGCTGGTCGGCAAGCAGTTAAATCCGTTTCCGAACCCAAACTTCCCCAGTGTTGCCTGCAAAAATCTCCACTCTACAGAGTCGAAGATTTTGGCTGTGTCAATAGATGCCAAAGCCCCTGTCTCTGGAATATACTCCCTCATCTGTGCTACCAATTGCATTCTGCAAATGTTTATTGATGTTGATTTACCAGGTATAAAATCTGTCTGGTCTGTGTGAACTAGAGATGTTATTACAGTATTTAATTTTATAGTCGCAGTTTAGCAAGGATATTGGCCTATATGAGGTACATTCAAATGGGTCCTTATCCGCTTTTTTAAAGTAAAATTACCAGTGCCTCATACATTGAATATGGAAGTTCTCCCCTAATATAGGCTTCTCTATATACCTTAGTTAATATTGGGGCTATCAGACCTACATATCGTCTACACTTCCAAGGGTAGCTTATCTGGTCCTGGAGATTTACCAGTAGCTAACAAGATGATTTCTTCCCTTACTTCTTCCTCCGTGATTTCCTCATCCATTAATCTTGCATTTCTCTTGTTATTTCTGGGTACTCTACCTCCTCCAAATACCCCACTATATCCTCCTCTGTGCATGTTAAGGAGGTGGCATACATTTTAACATAGTACTCGTAAAAACATTTCAGGATTTCTTCTATTGCACAGGCTAATGTCCCCTGTTCATTTTGTATCTTAGGCCGCGTACACACGATCAAATCTGTCTGCTGGAAACGGTCTGCCAGACCGTCCCAGAAGACAGATTTGATCGTGTGTACGGGCGAGCCGACGGATTTAACCAGCCGACAGATTTGAAAGCATGCGTTCAAATCTGTCGCCTGGGAACCCGTCCGCCCGACATGTCTGCTGGTTAGTACGCTAACCAGCAGACATGTCTTCTCGCACACGCGTCGAATGGTTTCGACGCATGTGCGGAAGTGTTTTACTTCCTGGTGCGGTGACGTGGCGGCGTCAACGTCACCGCCACGTCAGCGCGCCGTCTGCCTGCGGGGATTTTGGTTTGATCGTGTGTACACGATCAAACCAATATGTCCCCAGCAGACAGATTTGTTCAAATCGGTCTGTGCGACCGATTTGAACAAATCTGTCTGCTCGTGTGTATGGGGCCTTAGAGATAACCAAGGTTGTTTGTTGTTTGGCAATAATCTACTAGACCTATTCCCCTTTTCAAAAAAATTGTGCCGTAATTATTATTTTTTTCGTTTAGCCTTTATTTCTATTTGACCTTTATATAACCTAAGGAGACTTTCCCATCTTGCCTTATTTTCACTCAAGGGATTGGATACAAATTCCTCCTCTGCTTTTGTACACCATTTAGCCAGTTCCTCCTCTTTTTGCCTACTAGATCTTTAACGTGAGATATGGTTAACTTCAAGATCCTCCTGCAAATATGCCTTAAATGCATCCCATACCATACCATCCATTGCATGGGACTAATGTGCCTCAATAAAGATATTTAACAGTTCTGGGATACAATCATTGGGCCCAATTTGCTATAGCCAATATGGGTGCATTTTCCAAGTTGGGTAACTCCCCCTGGGTCCAATATTTAATCCAAACATTAATGGAGACTGATTGGATAGCCCCTGGGGGAGGTAGCCAACCAATTGTACCAGTGGTTGAACTTTCTCATTCCCACAGACCATATCAATTAGGGACAACGAGCTTCCTCCTGGGGCTGACCATGAGTAGGTCCTAGTCTGTGGATTCCTGATTCTCCACAAATCGGACCATCCTATCTCAACCTAAAGTATTTTTAATGTTTGGATATTTTTATGGATTTTTTTTTTTTACTAGTAATGGCAGTGATCAGTGAATTTTAACCACTTGACTACTGGGCACTTAAACCCACTTAATAACCAGACCAATTTTCAGCTTTCAGTGCTCTCACATTTTGAATGACAATAACTTAGTCATACAACACTGTAACCAAATGAAATTTTTGTCCTTTTTTTCCCACAAATAGAGCTTTCTTTTGGTGGTATTTTATCACCTCTGCGGTTTTTATTTTTGTCGCTATAAATGAAAAAAGAACGAAAATTTTGTAAAAAAATGAATTTTTCTTCATTTCTATTATAACATTTTGCAAAAAAGTAATTTTTCTTCATAAACTTGGCCTAAAATGTATACTGCTACATATATTTGGTAACAAAACAAAAAAAAATTGATATTATTTAGTCTGGGTGAAAGTTATAGGGTCTAAAAGCTATGGTACCAATTACTGAAAATTGATCAATTTGATCACATCTGAGGTACTGACAGCCTCTCTCATTTCTTGAGACCCTAACATGCCAGAAAAGTACAAATACCCCCAAAATGACCCCTTTTTGGAAAGAAGACATTCCAAGGTATTTAGAAAGAGGCATTGTGAGTTTTTTGAAGTTGTCATTTTTTCCCACAATTCTTTGCAAAATCAAGTATTTTTTTCATTTTTATTTTCTTTCCACAAAATTTTCATATTAGCAGGTTATTTCTCACACACAGCATATGCATACCACAAATTACACCCCAAAACACATTCTGCTATTCCTCCCGAGTATGGCGATACCACATGTGTGAGACTTTTATACAGCGTGGCCACATACAGAGGCCCAACATGCAGGGAACGCCATCAGGCGTTCTGGAGCACCCAGACCAATTCTGACATTTCTCTCCTACATGTAAAAATTATCATTTATTTGCTAGAAAATTACATAGAACCCCAAAACATTATATATGCTTTTTTATCAAAGACCCTAGAGAATACAATGGCGGTTGTTGCAACTTTTTATCGCGCATGGTATTTGCACAGCAATTTTTCGAACACATTTTTTTTGGAAATAAAACTTTTTTTTTTGTGCTTTTTAAAAAAAAAAAAAACATAAAATTTAGCCCAATGTTTTTGCATAATATGAAAGATGAAGTTACGCCGAGTAAATAGATACCCAACATGTCACCCTTCAATATTGCACATGCTCGTGGAATGGTGCCAAACTTCGCGACTTAAAAATCCCCATAGGTGACGCTTTAAATATTTTTACTGGTTACATCGTTTTAGTTGGAGAGGAGGTCTAGGGCCAAAATGATTGCTCTCGCTCTAACGTTCGCAGCGATACCTCACATGTGTGGTTTGAACACCGTTTTCATATGTGGGCGGGACTTACATGCACGTCCGCTTCTGTATACGAGCACGCGGGAACAGGGGCGCTTTAATTTTTTTTTTTTTTTTTATTGTTCATTTTACTTTATTTATTTTAGTTTGACCAGTTTTTCCCCAAAAATAAATGTTTTGATTACTTTTATTCCTATTACAAGGAATGTAAACATTCCTTGTAATGGGAATATGGCATGACAGGTCCTCTTTACAGTGAGATATGGGGTCAATAAGACCCCACATCTCACCTCTAGGCTGGAAAGGCTAAAAAAAAATGACCGCAGAGTATTGCGCAGGGAGTATTGCAGAGTATTGTTCAGAGTATTGCGCAGGGGTACTGCAGAGTATTGTTCAGAGTATTGCACAGGGGGTACTGCAGAGTATTGTTCAGAGTATTGCGCAGGGGGTACTGCAGAGTATTGTTCAGAGTATTGCGCAGGGGTACTGCAGAGTATTGTTCAGAGCATTGTGCGGGGGTACTGCAGAGTATTGTGTGGGGGTACTGCAGAGTATTGCGTTGGGGTACTGCAGAGTATTGTGCGGGGGTACTGCAGAGTATTGTGCGGGGGTACTGCAGAGTATTGCACGGGGGTACTGCAGAGTATTGCGCCGGGGTACTGCAGAGTATTGTGCCGGGGTACTGTAGAGTATTGCGTCGGAGTACTGCAGAGTATTGCGTCGGGGTACTGCAGAGTATTGCGCCAGGGTACTGCAGAGTATTGCGCGGGGGTACTGCTGAGTATTGCGCGGGGTATGCTGAGTATTTTTGCGCGGGGTACTGCTGAGTATTGCTGGGGGTATGCTGAGTATTGCTGGGGGTATGCTAAGTATTGCTGGGGGTATGCTGAGTATTGCTGGGGGTATGCTGAGTATTGCTGGGGGTACTGCTGAGTATTGCTGGGGGTACTGCTGAGTATTGCTGGGGGTACTGCTGAGTATTGCTGGGGGTACTGCTGAGTATTGCTGGGGGTACTGCTGAAAATGACACCGGTCTGTTTACATGTGATTGCGCCATCATTGGACGGCGCGATCACGTGATAAACCGCCACTATCAGCGGCGATTTACCGTGATCCGTGACCCGCCAGGGACATTCCCGTGTGCGCGCCCCAGGGGGCGCGTGGGAGCGCAACTCTGGAATCACGTTATATAACGTGATCCCAGAGTTAAGCAACCACCTTGCCGCCGTTATTTTTCGGCAGGTGGTTGCTAACTGGTTAAAGGGACGGTGACATCCATGCTAAGCAGGAACATGTATCTCTATGTTCCCCCTATCAGAACTGAGATCTCTGGGGCACGATCATGGGTAGCCAGCAAGTATCGTGTCTGCCGGACCTGCTGATTGGCTCCGCCTCCATCCAATTAGCACGCGCCCTCAGAGGCTACTGCACAAAGCACCATACAGGCACGTTGTTTCATGCAGCCGGGCCACCTTGCCGCAGTAAATGTGCAGAAGGCGGTCCAGAAGTGGTGAAATAAAGCTTTACTATATCCTCTTTGGAGTAGACGATGCTTTAGCTTGGTGGACAAAATCAGAATCAAGTGTGAAATTGTGCCCAAGTCTATTATACTGGGCATAGGGAATGACTAGACTAGTATGGTTTGAACTAATAGAGTTCAAAACGTAATTGTCTAAAGTAGGCTTCCTGTATACAATAGTAGGCAGTGTGCCATTGGGTTGGATAAAGACTTCCACATCCAAGAATGATATTCTATACTCCTGAAATTGCACAGTAAACTTCAAACTCAAAAAATCATTCAAACCTATTTTTTTGCATGAATTGGTCCAATTGTGTGGGGGCAACCGTCCATATCATCAACACATTATATATATTGATGTCAACTTGTCACATGACTTGGCAATTCAGACATAGATTTGTCAGAAAATTGAACCTGCTTCCAACTACCAAGAAAAATGTATATGCTGGTGCCCAGAGGGGGTACTGATATTGGTCCTGGCATCCTCCCTCCTTGAATTGTGTGGACCCTTGGAAGGCTTGGTGAGTGACGGTTTGTGCTGCTGCGTATAACTAATTGAATGTATATTGTTTGTATTATGTTATTGATGCATGTCTTTGTTTTAGTTTTTAATAGCACTGTCACTGTACTAATGACACTGGCATGGAAGGGGTTAACATCAGGGGCGATAAAAGGGTTAAATGTGTTCCCTCCCATCTTCTCCCCTGTCAGAAAGGCGATCAGCCTTGTTTACATAGGCAGACCATCATCCTGGCCCTCTCGGGAATGATCGCCGGTGGCCGATGGACATCAGGTCCGCCAGACTCACTGATTGGCTCCCCCTCTGTCCAATCAGTGCCTGATCAGGTCTACAGTGCCACACGTGTGCCCCTAGAGGTCATTGCATGAAATTACATACAGGTCAGGTACATGTTTTTGCATATTAGAGCCACTTTGCCGCAGTACATGTATGTTACTCGGTTGGAAAGTAGTTAACACGGCATTACATAACTGTATACCCTTTTTTTGGTTAATGCATGGGTTTTTTTGTTCCCTGCCTGCCCCATTTTTTTTTTTAATTGTCAGCCAGAGTTTTTCTGACTGTGACACTGGTTTCCCCCTCTTTTATTTATTTATTTATTTTTGATAGTTTTTACATTACTATCAGTGTTAGTCCTCAATTTAAAGTGCACCAAACACCACTTTTCATTCAAAAAAGTGCATCCAATCACACATTTCCCAGTTTCTAAAAAATTTGAGTAATAAGTCCTCCCCGCATCATGTCTGGTAAGCAAACAAGGAGAGGCAGACGCTCCTATGCCATTATGAGGGGGCCAGCAGCATATGTGTCCACAGGCAAAGGTGGATGTGGTCCGTCCTCAACAACAAATTGGCACTCATGTTTCCCCAGCCACAGTGTATTGCCAAGCTAGTTCCAGTGATGATGAGGATGGAGGGGATGATGATATAGAGATCACTAATGTGACTTGAGTGTTGGATAGACCGAAAGAGGAAAGTGAGGGGGAGGCACAACCCCAGCGAGGCAGGATGTCCTCCAGAGTCAGCAATTATGGAAGAGGCAGATCACAAGCAGATCACAAGCAGATCAAGTGTTGCAAAAACACCAGTCATTTGGGTACCACATGTTTGACAAGGTATTTAAAGCGAAGTTCCACCCAAAAATGGAACATCCACTTTTCAAAACACTCCCCCCCTCTGGTGTCACATTTTGCACCTTTTAGGGGGGAGGGGTGCAGATACCTGTATAATACAGGTATTTGCACCGACTTCCAGGAGGGACGCTCATGGGAGTAATCTGCCCCCCCCTGCTGCCTTCTGGGAAACACACCGGTCCCAGGAGACAGCGCGGACCACTGGGAATGTGCAGCGCTACTCACTCATGCACAGTAGGGAACCGGGCAGTGAAGCCACAAGGCTTCATTTCCTTATTCCCTCACCTTTTTTTTTTTTTTTGAGCATGTATGTGTGCCCACCATAACTAGCAATTCTTCACCCATCCTCTGACTCCTTTTTATCCACATGCCCCTGAGCCTTGGACTTTTTTATTAATTTTTATCTTTAACTTATCCATTTATACTGTACAAAAACCTCTTGTACATTATTATCATTATCAATTTTTAACTTATTATTACTTATACTGCTGAGGTACCTGTGTGTTTTTCACTCTTTGCGCATATTCACTTGTGTATAGAATGATATACATACAGAACAGAATAAAGTATTCAACTTTTAGAGAAAAAAAAATCAATACTCTACATAAAATAGGATATCCCACTGTACTTTGAACCAAAAATCGTGAGAAAGTAGAATACCTGATAAAGGCACCTAATATCAACCAATAAAATTTTTTTAAATTCTTATGCCCCGTAAACACGATCACTTTATGTGATGAAAAAAACGATGTATTTGAAACTTCACTTTTCAAAGACGATGTTGCCTACACACCATCGGTTTTTCACAAAAAGCGAGGTTACGTTCACCACTCTTTTCCATTGAAGCTTGCTTCATAACCAGCTTCTGGGCATATCTTAAAGATATCATCCGAAATATACATCTTCTCCTATGGTCGTGTTACCGTAGAAAAAATAATCTCTAATGTAAGTGAGTAAAATGGAGACTGACTGCTATTCAACAGTGTAGTAAAAAACAAAAGAAAAAGAAAAAAAAAAAAGAACAGGAGCAGAAAAGAGAAAAGAGAGAGGGTAAGAGAGTGTTGCCAGCTACAGACGTCAAACGTTTGCATGAGTCATTGAAATTCCTAGGAAAAAGGATATGCCAACATGTCTAACCCAGGGTTCCCATATTGCCTCAAAAATTTTAGTGGAGTTTAGTATTGAGCTGACCATTTTCTCTTGGTGCATACTCCAAGAGATTTTCCTCTTGGCCATCAAGACAGAGACTAGTGGCTGTTTCCAGGCTCCAGCCAACATAAGTTTTGCTCCTAGAAGCATGAAGGCTATCAGTTTTTGAATGTATTTAGGAGCTTGGGGGACAGGGAACCCAAGTAAAGCTGTTTGGGGGGATTTCTCTACAGGAATGCTGGTTACTTTCTTAATGAGGTTGAAGATTTTGTTCCAGAATCCTCTGATTCTTGGGCATTCCCACCAAATATGTAACATGGAACCCTGGGCTTGACAATCTCGGAAACATAGTGGGGATGCGTCCGGGAACATTGCTGCCAGCCTACTAGGTACTAGATACCATCTCATCAAAACTTTCAGATTAGCTTCTATCAGAGAAATATTAACAAGACCTTTAAAAGCTCTAGTCCCTAACTTATGCCACTCCTCCAGGTCACCCGTAGGTCCCTCTCCCACGCCTCCATGTAAGAAAACTTGGATGTAGGTTCTGAAAGCGATGTCTATATTATGGATATGCCTCCTCTTTGTTCTGTTGTTTGGCTACACCAGCGCTCGTAGCTAGTAAAGTCTGGGGGGTATGGCTTGTTCTTCCAAATTGATGAAACAAATTGGAAAATCCTGGAATGCCCACTCTTCTCCGAGTCCGGCAGTCCCAATTTCTCCACACAATATTTAAACGGGATCGGGCCAGAGGTAGAAAGGAAGTGTCCAATTCTATAGAGTCCCTTGTCCAACCACCAATGAAACGCCTCGGTATCCATGTCTGGGTTAAAGAGGAGATTATGAAAGAGATTTGCTAAAGGTCGCATGTCAGAAATTAAGTAAGGAAGATACCTCAAATCATCCCAAAGTTTGAAAGATTGAGACAATGTAGGTGACATTATGGCGGGCCTGGATTTTTGGGGACACCATAATAGGTAATCTAACAAGGGCCTGGATTTTTGGGGACACCATAATAGGTCATCTAATGAACGATCAGGTATTGCCTGTCTCTCCATCTCAATCCAATCAGGTTTCTCCTGTCTAGAGTAGACTAACGATAGTATCTATATTGATTCGGGAGACCTAATCCCCCTCGAGTCTTGGGACTATATAAAACATTTTGGGCCAGCCTATATCCCCTACCTCCCCATAAGAACTTAATTATTCTACCCTGGATAGTCTTAAGTTGATCTTTCTTAATTGCTATCGGGAAATAACTAAATAAGTAAAGCAATCTAGGTCGGAGTGTCATCTTAATGGAGATAATTTTGCCTAACCAAGATATTTTATGATGTGCCCACGTCTGGAGGTCAACTTTGAGTTTGCGAAACATGGGGGGGGAGATTACTATATTTCATTCACAAACTAACAAATAGTAAACACAGTTCACAGAAGCGATAAGTATGGATGGGCTTCGAGTTCGAGTCAAACCCATGTTCGACTCGAACATCGGCTGTTCGACAGTTCGCAGAATTTAGAATATTATGGGCCATTCGTGCCAAATTCGAGTGGCGCGTCACAGTCCATAATTCACTGTGGCATCGCAGTACAATGCTGGCTGATGATTGGCCAAGCATGCACTACAACTAATCACAGCACGGAAAAAACGGAAAGCCATAATTGGCCAAAGCCAGGGTGGCACAATAACTAAAATTAGCACTTTTGATTTCAAATGTTCGAGTCCCATAGACTTTAATGGGGTTCTAAAGTTTGCACGAACTTTCGGTCTATTCACAGGTTCTGGTGCAAACTGAACCAGGGAGTGTTCGGCTAGCGATAAGTTCTGTGATTCTGTATTGTTTAACCACTTCAATACAGGGCATAAATATACCCTTCCTGCCCAGACCAATTTTCAGCTTTCAGTTCTCTCACGCTTTGAATGACAATTACTCAGTCATGGTACATTATATCCAAACAAATTTTTTATCATTTTGTTCTCACAAACAGAGCTTTCTTTTGGAGGTATTTAATCGCCGCTGGGTTTTTTATTTTTTGTAATATACGCAAAAAAAGAGAGACATTTTTGAAAAAAAAACACTTTTTTTAAGTTTCTATCTTAAAATTTTGCAAAAAAATAATTTTTCTTCAGAAATTTGGGCCAAAATGTATACTGCTACATGTCTTTGATAAAAATAACCAAAATTTGGCGATATTATTTGGTCTCTGTGAACATTATAGAGTCTACAAGCTATGGTGCAATTGATTGAAAAATTATCACATCTGATCACAGCTGATGTACTGACGTCCTATAATTTCTTGAGACCCTAACAATCCAGAAAAGTACAAATAGCCCCCAAATTACCCCTTTTTGGAAAGTAGACATTCCAAGGTATTTAGTAAGAGGCATGGTGGATTTTTTGAAGTTGTAATTTTTTCCCACAATTCTTGGGAAAATTTTTTTTTTTTTTTTTTTACACAAACATGTCATAATAACAAGTTAGTTCTCTCACACAGCACATGCATACTTACAATGACACCCCAAAATACATTCTGCTACTCTTCCTGAGTATGAGGATACCAAATGTGTGGGACTTTTACACAGCCTGGCCACATACAGAGGCCGAACATTGAAGTAGCACCTTCAGGCGTTCTAGGAGCATAAATTGCACATCTAATCTCTCAACTACCAGTTACACTTTTGAAGGCCCTGGAGCACCAGGACAATGGAAACGCCCACAAAATGACCCCATTTTGGAAAGCCAACACCCCAACCTATAATCTTTGAGGCATAATTAGTCTTTTGAACGGTTAATTTTTTTCCAGAAGTTTTTGGAATATGTGGGAAAAAAATTAAAACGCATTTTTTTTACACAAAGTTGTCAATTTATAAGATATTTCTAACACATAGAATGCACATGGAAAAAATTACACCCCATAATACATTCTGCTACTCCTCCTGAGTATGGGGATACCAAATGTGTGGGACTTTTACACAGCCTGGCCACATACAGAGGCCGAACATTGAAGTAGCACCTTTAGGCATTCTAGGAGCATAAATTACACATCTAATCTCTCAACTACCAGTTACACTTTTGAAGGCCCTGGAGCACCAGGACAATGGAAATGCCCACAAAATGACCCCATTTTGGAAAGCTAACACCCCAACCTATAATCTTTGAGGCATAATTAGTCTTTTGAACGGATAATTTTTTTCCAGAAGTTTTTGGAATATGTGGAAAAAAAATGAAAACGCATTTTTTTTACACAAAGTTGTCAATTTATAAGATATTTCTAACACATAGAATGCACATGGAAAAAATTACACCCCATAATATATTCTGCTACTCCTCCTGAGTATGGCAATACCACATGTGTGGGACTTTTACACAGCCTGGCCACATACAGAGGCCCAACATCCAAGTAGCACCTCCAGGCGTTCTAGGAGCATAAATTACACACACAAATTCCTGCCAACCTATGACATTGTTGAAGGTCCTTCATATTTCTAACCCATAGCATGTACTGTACATACCAATTACAAACCAAAATACATTCTTCTGAGTAAAGAAAAGATTACCTGCTGTCTTGGTGGTGCAGTGGTCCACAGAGGAGAGCATCGGTCCAGGTAGCAGGCAGATGTGGTCAGCAGCAGCGAAAGGATCGTCCATGCAGCATGCAGGAATACTGTCCATAGTACATGCAGCAGGCAGAGATATGGTTAGTGCAGCCAAAGTATTGGTCCAGGCAGCAGGCAGAACCATCAAGTTTAGGGCCTCGGTCAGGAAAGAATGGGGACAGGGGTAGAGGCTTCTCCCACCCAAATCGCTTTGAAGCCTCCGGGCAACCAGACCCTGTTATAGGAACACAGAAAACCAAAAACTGTTTTTCTGAACTCCGAACACTATTCTGGAGCCCCTCACATATGTGAGACCCCTGTGTGGCAGGGTGCAAGATCAGTCCAAGGGGCAGGCAAAAACATGGTCAACAAGCCGAGGTCAGTGCAGGTAAAAGGCAGAAATAGGCGGTAGGCAGAGGCATAGTCGATACAGTCCAGGGTCAGTTCATGTGAAAGGTAGAAACATGGCGGATAAACAATGCAGACGGCAGGCAGAGGCATAGTCGAGAAGCAGTCCAGGGTCAGTTCACGTGAAAGGCAGAAACATAGCGGATAAACAATGCAGGCGGCAGGCAGAGGCATAGTCGATAGTCCAGGGTCAGTTCATGTGAAAAGCAGAAACATGGCGGATAAACAATGCAGACGGCAGGCAGAGGCATTGGGCCAGATTCAGGTAGATGGGAGCATCTTTGCTCCAGAGTAACGCTTCTCATTTACGTTACTCTGCCGAAATTTTAGCAGCAAGTGCTGTCATTCACGAAGCACTTGCTCCTAAAGTTGCGGCAGCGTAACGAAAATGAGCCGGCGGAATTCAAATTGGGCGGGTACGGGGCGTGTAGTATTTAAACTAAGCGCGATCCCGCCGCCAACGTACTGCGCATGCGTCGAGTGTCAAAACTTCCCCGTGCGCATGCTCCAAAATCTGTGAATGAACGTCAATGACGTCACATTCCCATTCATGACCGTTTTACGCAAGCGACGTTTTTTTTTTTTTCCCGACGCGATGACGACGCCTATACCTAACATAGGATACTCCAACCCCATGTAGGTATATCTATGCGCCGCGTATCCCGTCCGGAAACGTCGTATCGTCATTGCGTCGCGCCGGAATTCGATCGTGAATTGCCGATTTCCGCTCATTAACATATTTTTTGAGCGTAAATCGGCGGGAACGCCCCGGCGCCATTTTTAAGTTGAAGTAACGATGCGATGGCGAAATTCAGTTACGCTGCTCGCATCGGAACTTCAACCCGGCGTTTCTTGTTTTCTGGTTACAGAAAACAGAAACGCCGGCTCAAAGTCACAGTTAGGCTGGCGGATCACTCGATCCGCCAGCCTAACTGTTCGTGAATCTGGCCCATAGTCAATAAACAGGCCAGGGTCAGTTGAGTTGAGGCACAAGGTTGGTTGGTTGAGGCAGCAGGGAAATCAGCACAGAAATTTAAAACGGGGAAGTGGCAGTCTATTAGGAATTTTGGATTAATAATTTTCTAAAGTGTGATATCGCTTGAAGCATGGTGTCATACATAGGCCAGGTTGGCCGGGACAGTCGGGGCAATAGCAACTGGTGTCCTTCCTAATTCCACGTTTGCTGCACACCCGACATTTTTTTTGGCGTTTTCTTCCGGTTGCTGATGGTGGAATTCTGTCAGGAAAATGGCGCTCGTGCAGTCTGCTGACACAATCAGAGCGAATTCTTTGTGGGGCAGAGCCTTGCTGATAGATCAGGGCAGTGACGACATTTTCGATGAATCTGATAAAGGGGATGGGCCTTTGCGTTGATTTTTGATAAATGACATATGAATTATATAGGGCCAAATGAAAGAAGTATATTGCAACTTTTTTGTACCAGAAAAGAGTCTTTCGTATTGAGAGATAGGGCTGCAGCATTTGATCGTTTAGATCCACCCCCCCCCATGTACTTATTATATTCGTTGATACAGCAAGGCTTTCGAACGGTACGGCGTCTCTTGTGAAGTTCCACTGAGATGTCATTGTGGATAGTCGACAAGATGTAAACGTCTTTCTTATCCCTCCACTTCACGGCCAAAACGTCTTCGTTCCTCAGGCTTGCCGATTGCCCCCTTTGTAGGTTTTTGATAACTAAACTCTGTGGGAAGCCTTTCCTGTTTTTACGTGCAGTACCACAGGCCAAAGTTTTATTCAGGAATAGGTGGCGAAAAAGGGGCAGACTGGTATAGTAATTGTCCATGTATATGTGAAACCCCTTTTGGAAGAGTGGGAATGCCAACTCCCATACAATTTTCCCGCTTATTCCCATATACGATGGACACTCAGGGGGCTGGAGATGGGAGTCTCTGCCTTCGTACACACGAAAGGCATTCACATAGCCGGAGGAGCTTTCGCAGAGTTTGTTTAGCTTCAAGCCGTACCTCGCTCTCTTACTGGGAATATACTGTTTTATTCCCAACCGGCCAGTGAAATGGACCAGGGATTCGTCCACAGAGATGTTCTGTTCCGGGATGTAAAGTTCAGCAAACTTCTTATTGAAAAAATCTATTAGGGGGCGAATTTTATATAATCTATCAAGGTCCGTGTGATTTTGGGGGGGGCACTGTGAGTTGTCGCTGAAATGCAGGAACCGTATGATCATGTCATAGCGGAACCTGGACATCGTAGCTGAAAAAATTGGAATATGGTGGATGGGCTTTTTAGACCAATACGAATGAACTTCATTTTTTTTTGTAAGTCCCATATTCAGCGTAAGGCCTAAAAACAATCGCATATCCTCCATTGTTAGGGGTCTCCATACAAAGGGGTGGGCATAGCATGAGTTGGGGTTGTTTTGTATGTACTGACATGCAAAAAGATTTGTTTGGTCAATGATGGTTTGAAGGAACTCATTAGGGAAAAATAAATAAAAAAAATCGATTTCAGAGAAACCTTCGGTGTTGGCCTGCACACCTGGCTGTGCTGTGAAAGGGGGGATTGTGGCTGACCCTGTGCTAGAAGGCAGCCACAACGGGTTGGCCAAGCCATCCGGTAGATGGGTTTGGGACCTACTTCCTCGGCGTGGAATTCCGGTGCTTGTACTGGGCCCTTCCTCCTGGGGTATAGCGCCGTTAGCATTTGCTGATTGGCCACTGGGGTGCCCGGCGCTGCTGGTAGATGCCTGGGGTTCAGACCGTGGTACTTTTGGATGGACTACTTCCTCCTCCTCCGACGATTCGGATGTACTGATTTGGGGGGGTTCGTATTCCGAACCTGAATCGAAAATGGTCTCAGTACTGTGATGGGGCGGTGAGAGCTCCCCGCTGCTCTCATCGCTCTGGGCTATAATTTGGTATGCCTCTTCTGTGGAAAATAATTTTCTGGACATGGTGGCAGGTACTCGGGTACTTCTGATGGGGGTGACGGGTGCTCTTGATGTGGGTGACAGGTACTCAGGTACTTCTGATGGAGGTGACGGGTACTTCTGATGAGGGTGACAGGTACTACTTTTTTATGGGGGTGACAGATACTCCTGATGGATGTGACAATTACCCTTGATGGGGGTGACGCGTACTCAGGTACTCCTGATGGAGGCGACGGGTACTCAGGTACTCCTGATGGAGGCGACAAGTACTCCTGATGGGGGGCGACGGGTACTCTTGGTGGGGGTGATGGGTACTCGGGTACTCTTGGTGGTAGTGACAGGTACTCTTGATGGCGGGGTGACAGGTACTCTTGATGGCGGGGTGACAGGTACTCTTGATGGCGGGGTGACAGGTACTCTTGATGGGGGGGTGACAGGTACTCTTGATGGGGGGGTGACAGGTACTCTTGATGGGGGGGGGTGACAGGTACTCTTGGGGGGGGGGTGACAGGTACTCTTGATGGGGGGGGGTGACAGGTACTCTTGATGGGGGGGGGTGACAGGTACTTGGGTACTTTTGATGGGGGGGTGACAGGTACTCTTTACTCGCGGGGGGGGGCAATCTGGACACTTTACACTGTACTAACTGTAACTCACTGTTTCTGATATCTTCTTCTCACACAGGATCCGTGTGTGAGGAGAAGAGCCCAGAGACAGCGGTTACAACGCTGTTTGTTTACATTTGTGACTGGCTGTGATTCGACACAGCCGGTCACATGGTAAAGAGCCAAATTTCATTGGCTCTTTACCCAGATCGGGACGAGGCAATGTCCAGGGGACGAGCCTCGTGCCCGATCACCGCAATTCGCGCGCACGATTGCCGCGCTGCACGCGCGCGGGACAGTGCACGCCAACTTGTTGTTTGAGTGACCGGCTGTGATTGGAAACAGCCGGTCACGTGGTAAAAGAGCCAATTCTATTGGCTCTTTACCGCGATCCAGGACGGGCTGTCTCCGAGGGACTCGCCGTGTCGCCGATCGCCGCCCTCAGATCTGTGAGGAACCCGCCGTAGCGCCGAGAAGGGATGGACGTTGGGTAACGTCCACTCTCATCGGCGAGGGGTTCCTCCGGACGGGTTTTTCTTATACGCCGGTATGGAAGGGGTTAAGGAAAGGGGATGGAAAAAATGTGTTTAACACACCCTTTTTGCTCTCCATCCATCCAGAGGGGGAGGTGGGAGAGCATCTACATTGAAGGGGCACCTGGCAATCGGGGGGGGGGTGCTAAATAGAGGGTCGGAAAATGCAGATGGAGATCTATTTAGAATAACTGACCATGCCCTGCAGCGCCCAAAGTCGGTGGGAGGGCAGAGGAGGGAAGCTGATAGCTGCAGGGCATTGGGTTTGCGGGTGTCAGTGCAGTGGGGATGAAGTGGCAGGAACAGGGAGCATGGGGGAGGCATTGCCCCCTGAAAACTTTTGCGGCAGATACACCCCTGCTCCTGTGTTGAGAGCAATGAGTTTGGTAAGCTGCCTTGAATGATTGGCCTATCTTAGCACCTGAGTAGTTTTCCTGCACTGAGCAACACATTGTTAACTGTATTTATCACCAGAGGGATTCTTTGGACTACTTTACTATTGCTGTCACAATTTTCAGACATAATATTGGGACTGGTTCTTAATCGCTTAATCTTTGCAATTGAATCATCAAATTATGTATGTATAGATAGTTTTATTATAATTAGTGATAGTGTTTTTATTGTTTCATTTAATTACACATATTAATTTGTTTTATTTATTTTAAGGGGTAAGTGCACCTTTTGGTGGTCAGAGTGTGCATTTTTTACATTTATTTTATAATAAAATGGTGGTGTTGCAATTTTTTATGTCACATGATATTTGGACAGTCATTTTTCAAATGTAAAAAAGGAAATAATACACTATAATGACTTCTAGTGCACACAAATACAATATAATACCCAGTTTTGGGGGACATATAAAAGATGATCTGACAAGTAAATAGATATCAAACATGTCACACTTTAAATTGCGCACTCCATGGAATAGCAACAAATTACAGAACATTACGTTATCAATAGGTGATACTTTATAAGCCGTTATAGGTTATTGTTCTTGTTCTGATGTTCACAACAATACAATTCACATGTATGATCACCGTTTAAATATGTGTGCTGGACCTAAGTGCGAGTTCACATTTGCATGTGAGCATAGAGGGATGGGAGCGCTTAAAATGTTTTTGTTTTATTATTATTTATTTATTGATTAGACTTTCTTTTTACATGACTTCAATGACAAAAAGTGCAGCGCATAACAAGTGACATTTAAACAAAAGCAAAATAAGCATAGAAAGTCCATATAAAGTGCACTGGTGAGTAAAATAATCTGATAATGCTCCAATCCAAACGTGACTGCGTGCAAATAATCCAAGATCAGTGACCCACAGGACAGATCCTCCACCAGATAATTAAAGATGGCCTCTCACCTGAGCTAATCGACCCAGGGTAAGGTCATACAGCATAAACACAAATGCATCCAAATCGTATATCAAGGGCACCAAACAGCAGGCAGCTCAGCAGTTCCCGGATCCATAGGAATGGTTATGCAAAAATAGAAGAAGGAACAGACTAGTGCTCTCTGTAACCAACTTGGTTTAATAAAATGAAGGTATAAAACTTACATAGCTAACACTCGCGGCAGAGTGTATGGTAAAAAGCATGTCCTGGATCTCCAGGTAAACAGACAACAGCTGTCTGTTTACCTGGAGATCCAGGACATGCTTTTTACCATACACTCTGCCGCGAGTGTCAGCTATGTAAGTTTTATACCTTCATTTTATTAAACCAAGTTGGTTACAGAGAGCACTAGTCTGTTCCTTCTTCTATTTTTGCATAACCATTCCTATGGATCCGGGAACTGCTGAGCTGCCTGCTGTTTGGTGCCCTTGATATACGATTTGGATGCATTTGTGTTTATGCTGTATGACCTTACCCTGGGTCGATTAGCTCAGGTGAGAGGCCATCTTTAATTATCTGGTGGAGGATCTGTCCTGTGGGTCACTGATCTTGGATTATTTGCACGCAGTCACGTTTGGATTGGAGCATTATCAGATTATTTTACTCACCAGTGCACTTTATATGGACTTTCTATGTTTATTTTGCTTTTGTTTAAATGTCACTTGTTATGCGCTGCACTTTTTGTCATTGAAGTTATTTTGGGACGTTTTATTTGAATTGATCCTACAGTGCTGGCTTGCATTATTGTAATTTATTTAATTTGTTTTGTTTATTATCTCCAGCACTGAATTCCTTCCTTTTTTAGTTTCTTTTTACATGGTCACTCTATTTATTTAATTTATCAATTTTATTGCTATCATAAAGCATAAACAACATGCCTTGTAATAGCATGGGCATTGATATATACGCTTAACTAAGAGATCTGGAGTCTATTAGACCCCACATCTCCTCTGCCCCCCTTTAGATTCCTTAGCAGCAAAATAAGCAATGTTTGTTAAAGGCAGCAGATGATTTCAGTGCCCACCTGTTCTGCTGTTATCTTCTGAACTAATTTCGCGTACACACGATCATTTTTCGGCATGAAAAAACTTTGTTTTAACCACTTGACCACTGGACACTTAAACACCCTTAATAACCAGACCAATTTTTAGCATTTGGTGCTCTCACATTTTGAATGACAATAACTCAGTCATACAACACTGTAACCAAATGAAATTTTTGTTCTTTTTCCCCCACAAATAGAGCTTTCTTTTGGTGGTATTTGATCACCTCTGCGGTTTTTATTTTTTTCGCTATAAATGAAAAAAGAACGAAAATTTTGTAAAAACATGTTTTTTTTCTTCATTTCTATTATAAAATTTTGCAAAAAAGTAATTTTTCTTCATAAATTTGGCCTAAAATGTATACTGCTACATATCTTTGGTAACAAAACAAAAAAATAATAATTCTATTTAGTCTGGGTGAAAGTTATAAGGTCTACAAGCTATGGTACCAATTACTGAAAATGTATCAATTTGATCACATCTGATGTACTGACAGCATCTCTCATTTCTTGAGACCCTAACATGCCAGAAAAGTACAAATACCCCCCAAATGACCCCTTTTTAGAAAGAATACATTCCACAGTATTTAGAAAGATGCATTGTGAGTTTTTTTTAAGTTGTTATTTTTTCCCACATGTCTTTGCAAAATCAAGATTTTTTTTTCATTTTTTTTTCCCCACAAACTTTTCATATTAGCAGGTTATTTCTCTCACACAGCATATGCATACCACAAATTACACCCCAAAACACATTTTGCTATTCCTCCCGAGTATGGCGATACCACATGTGTGAGACTTTTACACAGCGTGGCCACATACAGAGGCCCAACATGCAGGGAGCACCATCAGACCAATTCTGACATTCCTCTTTTACATGGAAAAATCATAATTTATTTGCTAGAAAATTACATAGAACTCGAAAACATTATATATGCTTTTTTTAGCAAAGACCCTAGAGAATACAATGACGGTTGTTGAAACTTTTTATCGCGCATGGTATTTGCACAGCAATTTTTCAGACACATTTTTTTTGGAAAAAAAAACAGTTTTGTGCTTTAAAAAAAAAAAAAACAGTAAAGCTAGCCCAATGTTTTTGCATAATATGAAAGATGAAGTTACACCAAGTAAATATATACCAAACATGTCACCCTTCAATATTGCACACGCTTGTGGAATGGTGCCAAACTTCCCAATTAAAAAATCCCCATAGGTGATGCTTTAAATATTTTTACTGGTTACATGTTTTTAGTTGGAGAGGAGGTCTAGAGCCAAAATGATTGCTCTCGCTCTAATGTTCGCAGCGATACCTCACATGTGTGGTTTAAACACCGTTTTCATATGTGGGCGGGACTTACGTGCACGTTCGCTTCTGTATACGAGTGCGCAGAAACAGGGGCGCTTTAAAAAATGTTTTTTTTCTTTTTTATTGTTTATTTTACTTTATTTATTTTAGTTTGACACGTTTTTCCCCAAAAATAAATGTTTTGATTACTTTTA